>NW_019379508.1:1818223-2096233 GCF_000648655.2 Copidosoma floridanum | reverse complement strand
CTTTATTTTTTTTTTTTTTTCAACATCTATTCCTACCCCTCTTTTATCGCGTTGGTTTCAGACCAAACCAAAGAGTTTCTCGCCGCGAGATCCCACCTCTTCCCCCAAAAAATTACAATACCGGCCACAATATTCGGCCGCGTAATATTAATCGCGAGTAACGGTCGATACTTAAGAGCCTAGCGTTATTTCCTCCCTCCTCTGGCGCACTCCTCGAGGATTACGTAACGTTGCGCGGCCTCCTCTTACGATCACTATTCCTCCGTCAGCCCTGCCTTCGAGGACGTAAAAAAGACGCGTATAAAGGTTTTAATGCACGCCATTCAGTAATAGTATCGGTACAAATCAACGCGGGTTCGTTTTACTCGTCCCTAAAACTTCGTTTGCCGGGAGAGACGAAATAAAAACAAGCGGCGATAGTAAGCAGCGCGGCCTCGCAACGATACGATATGTTTAACGTTCAACGTTTATGCCACCTCCTCCTTACTTTAAGAATCTTTACGTTTAGATTAGTGTCTACGTGTATCTAAGCAACTACTTAAACTAGTTAAATTTCATGCCTCTGTTTTTCTTCGGTGCCGCTGCGCCTCGTCAGCTCCTTGTTCCTCTGATGCTCCGTAACGCCCTTGCACGGCTCAAGAACCCGTCTCTCAATGTGCGCAATTCCCTTCAAATCATTACAGTTAATGTGCGTGTTGTACTTAATACTTGGCGCCGGGATGAAAAAATTATAAAAAAAATAATTGATAAATCGACGGAACGCCGCTGTGTTATTTTCAATGCCTCGATTCCGCCAGCCATGGAAACTCTTTGAAAACGAAAGGACACGATCATTCTAATTTACTGACTACAGGTTAAAAGTGTCGGTAGACTACTGGAACAAAATAACTTCCAACGTGCAAAACAATGTTCGTCAGATGTGTTAAAAAAAACATTGACATGGATGCAAGACTTGTGCGCGCTAAAACCTTTAAAAAGTCATTATCATCGAGCTCCAGGGCTGGAAGGACTGGCAAGAAAAGGGTTTCAGGTTGTCCATCACATTGGTCAATTGGAGCACAAATCGTGTAAAACGCCACCGCGCAGCCGAAGGAAAAAGCGCGGAACTTAGGAGCTTCCCGCGAGACAGTTCCCGCACATAGGGTCCCGTGACATTAGCTTGTTTTATCCTTTGTATAAGTATATCTTATGTGTTATTTCTTCGCTCAACTCTCAATTTCTTAAAGACTAAGGTTCTCTGTTTTTTTTTTGTTTTTTTTTCTTTTTCTTTCTTCATTTTCGCTTAAGCTTATTCAAAAGAACGCCGCAGAGGAAGTGACGGGCGCGCGACGATTGTTTGTTTTCTTTTATTCTCTTTTTATCATTATATTATTCACCTGGAATAAACACGTTTGATCGTTAAAACATAACGATCCTGCCACGCGACAACTACACGATACTACTATCACTGTATAGCACGACTCTCGTCGGGCGCTCGTTTCTCCCCCTTCCGAGAAACTTCCATCACGTCATTTCGTATCTTTCTTTTTGTTTCACTATATGTTTATTCCTGTTTAAATCTATGCTTTTGTCGAGCTACATTTTGTTTTTAAAAATCCTTAACTCCTACTATGCATCAGTAAAATGCCTGCACCGGCCTCCGGGAATCAAGAACAGTGAAAAAAAAAAGTGATGAATGAAAAAAATTAAAAATAAAACAAAAAAATGTTACGCACGTTGTGTGCGATACATGTCATATCGTCAGCCGAGCAGAGCGCGTCACGCTTTGTAAAATATATTTATTTATATATATATATATATTTTGTTTTTTCGCTTACTATTTATTTGTTTTTTTTAATTTGTATGTCTTATTTTCATTTTTTGTGTTTGTTTGTTTCCGTAATATTCTGTACAAATATGAAGAGGACCGTCTGTCGAAAGCCCCTTTCCGCATCGTCTCGCTACAACCACGTTTGCCTTGATATTTGTTAATCATTAATATTATTTTTCCTGTTTACAATACACATCACTCCCTTTTTTTTCCATGCATTCAATTATAATAACATACGCTTGTAACTTCACAATCCTCCGGGGTTTTTTTTTTCTTATAGCCCTTTGTCACAAAAAAAAAAAAAAAAAAAAAAAAAAAAAAAAAAGATATTGAATGACAATCACAATCCATGGTATGTAGATATTAAATTTTTGTTTCGTGCATTATGCATATCNTACCCTCGCTCAATCTCGAAACTCAACAAATCGAGACAACCATTTCCATCTTTATAGTGACGAGTGAGGAAACGCCTCCTTATGTATCGCTAATGCACAGTGGCGCATAATTAACGTGGTGGTGGAAAAAAAAAAGAAAAAAAAAGAAGAAGAGAAAAGAAAAAAAAACGTCGACGGGCGAACGTCTTCCGGGAGCACACGAACAACTGCTGCGTGGCCATTGTTGCTGTCTCCCGTTACTTTCGAATGAAAAATTATCGCGGCTAGGAACGCTGTTTTTGCATACATGTGTCGTGTACCGTGTCTCTGTGTGTGTGCGTGTGTGTGTGTGTGTGTGTGTGTGTGTGTGTGTATTGTGTTCACTGCCATTAATTCGTGGCTCGCGTGTATACCGGCGTTCATCGAAGACCGTATCAAACGCAATTCTCAGCCCCGTGTCACCACCCTCCTCTTTTTCGGACGCACAAAAATATACCGCTACGAGGTCACGCACACTGCGGACAGCACACCTCGTCTGCGAAGCTTTCCCACACACTCTTTCCTATTTCCATTCCATCGTCAAACCACTCGAACTCTCGTTGTTTGACCCTTGGCTTCGCTCGTTTGACAATTCAAGACGCGCGCGCGTGGACTTTGCTCACGGATTATTATTATTATTTTTTGTTTTTTTTTCATTAAAACTGTCCAGTATATAATCACGTCGACGACGATGCGCGTCGAGCTAGATGAGGTCGTAAATATTGTTCATTCGTGTAAAACATTGTATTTCAGTCGTGTACGGCACTGGGGTACCAATAGTGGACGAGGGTGTAGGGCTGGAACCACTGCTGGGGCTCGTAAGCTGGCGGCCTCTCTTGTTAGATGTTGCTCTTGGAGAAGGAAACCCGCAAGTGGTTTGACTCGCTGAGCTGGTAGTTGTGCATTTTCTGCAAGGAAAAATCAAAATTAAATCAATTTTTTTTTTTTTTTTCTTTTCTTTTTTTTCGAGATGCTCCGCAAAACATCGCGATGATCCTTACAATGAGAGCCGCCACGGCGTCGTCCATAGAGGGCAACTGGATGAGGGCCATCTTTCGGTCCTTGGGGAAAAATTTGAAAGCCTTGACCGTGAAGTTATTCTTCGTGAAGGCCTCCTTGATCTCGTCCTCGGTTACCGTGGCTCTGCAACAACAACAAAAAAGGACATATTAATATTAATTTTTAAAAGAAGGAAGGAAAAGGCCAAGAGTGACAACTCACGGAATGTTTGACAAATGCAGAGTGGCGCTCGGGGGGTATATGTTTTGGTAATTCTTCGAGCCTGGCTTCTTGAAACGATGCAGGGGGCTGTTGGTGTAGTCTTTGGTCAAGCCGGCATCTGGCTGGCCTTCGCGCGGCAGCTGGACATTTTGGTGCTTACTCAGCATCACTCGGATCGGCTTGCCAAACACCTTGAGCTTGTCCATGTGGGTCATGGCTGTGGGATCGAGTGAGCAAAAGGAAAAACAAATATTGTTGTTAGATCACGCAAATGTACCTCTCTATGGCAAACAATTGTTGGAAAGGTGCAACAGAGCCAAATTATTTGTCATTATCATCTTACCCAGGTGAGCTTGGTGTGGTTCGGCTAATTGAATGAGTGCCGAGTCCTTCTTGTTGTACAAAATCTTCACACGTTGTACATCCCCATAAACGCCTGGACGCAAACATTTGAGGGAAAATTAATTGAGTTCAGGATATGGTTCGAGTTGGAAATTGAACAAAAAAAAAAAAACCTAATGAATAAAAAACTATTGGGATCCGATTCGTCAAAATTTCGTTACGGTTGGTCACATCGATTTTTGCAACTATAATGTGATTCGCATGCAGGAACCGTTCGCTTTTTTCTTATTTTCTAAATGACTGTAATTGTAAAATTATTTGAGAAATGTTTTCAGAATCTACATACATAATTTGTCATTTAAAACAGCGAACGGTTCGCAAATATGAGTATAATCAACGGATTTATGTACACCAAGCGAAAAGCTATTAAGTGCTATTCAATTTTGTAAATGATGATGATGAAAGATTTTGAAAAATGTTTTTGAAAATCATGACATGTGAGGCATTTATGATTGTTGGCAGAAAAAAGAAAAACAATTAATGAAACATGTACAAATTTTTTTTTCTCTTCCTCTCAATTGATAATTTATCATCACTATTCGCAAGATATAATAATTATGTAATGGCGAACGCAACGGTGAGGTAGAATAAAATGTTGAAAATGGATTGCATAGTGTTGAAGAAAAAACGAAAAATTTTAAAACATAAAAATTAGTGAAATGGAAAATATGAAGCTGTAAAATAAATAAAAAAGGCATCGAGAAAAATTATAAATAATTGAAAATTGAAAATTGAAAAAAGATGAATACTTTGGAAGATACTGATTTGAACGTGACTGTGTAACATGATGTTGTCGAATTATCAAAACAAAAACAAAAAAGAAAAACTTTTCCTCGCGACGTTTTTTTCTTTTCTTCAACTGACAAAAATCACAAAAACATTGATCAAACGGTGTCAAACATTATTACGATGTATAAAAATAGTTTAAAAATTAGAAAAAAAAAATCGCGCGTACTCAAGTGTTTTTATTCTTTTTTTTTCACATCAATTCAACGTGAACAAATATTCATACATGAAAAAAAATTGAAAAAAATTGAAAAAAAATTCAAAGTGTATCGGCATAATAACAATAACAATCGTGAGTGTAAATATACTATGGTTAATTAATGTAAATATAATTAATAATATAAATGTGAAGACGTACCAAACAGGGTAAAGAGAGCGTCAGGCGTGACCATCTACACAGAGAACAGAAAAAGAGTCCAGTCAATAGTCAGCGAGTAAATAGGATTCAATGTAAGTACAGTAAATAGGTGCGCACAAGCTTCGAAGGAAAGATGATTATTAAACTTCATTTCATGGCATTTTAATGCAACACACGAGAAATAAAAATTCGCGCACGAAAAAACCACGTATCCACAGTTACACTTGCGCGAGAACCACCAACTTTACGCACTTGATACTATTTGAATATCGAAAGCTTTCGAGAAAAAAAAAAATAAAATTGGGCGAGCTTGCGTGAAATTATTCAACTTTTCCGGGCGACGGGACAGAAGAGGTCGAATTAAAGCTCACGGCTGATTGATCATTATGTGGGAAAGATAAATCTCCCCGAGTTCTCGCGAGTGGTCTTTCTTCTCCGGTCACTTCATATTCCCTTTCTCGCGGCTTTTTTCTCTCGAGAGGTGAAAACAACTGCAACGCGAGACGATAAATCACACAGAGAGAAGCTTGTGCGCGCTTGAGCTTTTTGTTTTTTTTTTTATTGAAAAAAAGGGGGATGGGGAGAAAAAAAAAACAATAAATAAACGACAGTAGTACAACAGCATAACGACATAGTTATAGTACAGTATAAGTGACAAGTGGCAGCTGCAAAGTGTGAAACAAGTCGGCTCGCGCGGCGTATAGTATGTATTTATATTATATGGTTCAAGTATTCGTATTTGTGCATGTATACAGAGGCAAGCAGCACCAAGGCGTCCTCGTTTCATACAGTTCAGAGGTGGCAGAGCTAGTATAGAGTACTTATATCATTACATCATACGTGTGTTATTCGCTTCGTGTAGAAATTTGAAACAACGCCATCACCTGCAGGGGAAAAGTTGTCGATGCTATGGGCAATGATTTTTACAAGCGTTAATTTCAACGGTAATGTATATTTAACAACTGACGTAATATCTTTAAGTATACTTTTAAGCCGAAAAATATCCATTTAATAGTACCTTGATTAAAAAGATTTTTTCCTCTTTCATGGTTGTATTTTGTCAATAAGTATTGCGATTTTTCTTGAATATCAATTTACTCCGTAAAGTAATTTTAAGTGAGCACATTAAAGAGTAATATTTAACATGCTCACTTACACATTATACCCATTTCATACTAGAAATTTACTTTTTTTTCTTGAATTTACAAAAAAAGTATTATTTGCTATTAATGTGCTACTTGGGACTGAAAAAACTTATTTTAGTTGTTAAATATTTATTATTGTTGAAATAAACACTTGTAAATCGTTTTTCCCTGCAGGTGGTGTTGTTTCAAATTGCTACACGAGAGCGACGCATAGACTTAGGGTTTGTATACAGCGTAAGGTTTGGCAGAGTTTGAGAAAAGGCAAGTAAAGTACGCATGACATGTAATGTATAAAGATGTTACAATTGAACAGATCGTTGATAGAGGGTCGGTCGTGGTTGGCGTTTTTCGAGGACGCCTCGGTGACTCGCTTGCTATCTCTTACTTGGGCATAACTATTTCATGGACTTTCAAACGCTTTCAAGTGAAAGTTTTTTCCATAAATGCCATACAAATGTATTCACTTAACATACTTGTAACACGGTAATTACGCGACAAAAAATACTTTTAATAAAAAAAACATTAGTACCTCTTTTGTACACATTGTCTAGAACGAACAATGCATTTCATTTTTATGGAAATAAAATTTTAAAAAATTTCATCGCCAAGCGTTTGAAAAAGTACTTATGCCCAAGTCTGTTTTGTCGTGCACCTGACTGATTTTAATGTTCGTTCTCGAGTGTGAAAAAAATGTTCTGCATTGACTGAATCGAGAATGAATATCAATGTCTGTCTGGTGCAAATGTATTATTTTTACACAAGTATCTAATGAACAATCGACGTACACATGGATGATTATCCAATATACATGTGGTTGGAAAGCATGTTGTTTCAAAGTATCGGTATCTATGATCTACTTTGCAAGTATTACAGAGGATTATCTTAGACTCGATAGTAATCCAGGAGTGAGTTTTTGTTACAATTGTGTTGCTTTAGGATGTGTTGTAAAAGTCACAGGTGAGAAAAGGTCTAGAGCAGCAAAAGTTGTTGAAGCGTTTCTAAAAGTATGTATATCCAGGCGGTTGGCCGCTCGAGAAGATGGAAAATCGCTACGCTCATTTCCCCAAATGGGCGTGTGTTTGAAATACACTTTGCCCCGATGACGATGACAATCGCAGCATTCATTTTTTCATCCGCGGCGTTTGCCGAGGTGGGAGAATTTTTGCTGGCGCATGCGCCCTCCGAAAGGGAGAAAAATCCAATCTCGCCCCGTAAATATTTGAGCGGGGCGGTTTTCATTCTTCTCGAGTATCGCGGTCTAAAAATTTTAGAGGGCAATCGGTCTCTTTATTTAGCCTATATACGTGCAGCCGGCAATCGAGTGCGATTTGTTAAAGTTTTATCAGAGTTTTATGGATCCTCGATATTCGCAGTTCAGTGATTTTCTCTGATTAAAACGAAATCGCTGCTATACACGTATAGGTATATGTATGAGTGTTGTGTGTACTACTCGTTGCGATACAATGAAGCAAATATTATCTCTGGTGAGCTTTATGAATCTTCACAACGACACGCATTCTTCGTTACTATTACTCGTGTTAATTAAAATCGTATAGGATTATAGAAATTTGAGGACCGACAATACGTTATACCAAAATAATACGAAACGATTTTGTTTATCTAAATTTGTATTAATATAGAATAAAGTACGTTAGTGTGCTTTCAATGACACCCTTACCTAGTGAATTTGGGCTTGAATGTTTTATCAAATATATCACAATATTTTTCTAAAAAATTTTAATTATGCATTGTTTCAGTTAANTCTACAAACGCCTCCTGCTCGCCATCCTCTTGTTTATTTCTCGACACGCACTTCGCTATAAAGACGCTGATATTTCGGCAAAAGTTTTCTTATTTGTCGAGGAGTGTTTTTTGATCATACTTTTTCACCCCGATTCCTATTTTTGAATCAAATAACCAACTCAAAAGAGTGCTTAGCCTCAAAGTGATTTAGCTAGGGTTGTCTTCGGATTGCAACTCGTGTATTATCCATCACATGAATTTATAATAAAATTAAGATGTAAGTCCCAATTGTAAATTTCATCATTCATTAGGAATTACAAGTTTCAAGTTTGTATTTGTATGGATATTATTCATAATAAAATAAAAAAAATAGTAATAATACTTACGAATTTGGCGGACTGTGCGGAAACCATATCGGAATACTGGATGAGGGCCTGGAATGAGTCTGTAAGCAAAAAAAACGTGGGTGTCCTAAAATTTTCCGCAAAAACTCGCGCACCACTACGCTTACTCAAAGTTACGTCAACGCAATTAACTCTTCCCGACTTTTGAGCTTTTTGAGATAATAATTAGCCCCTCGCCGCCCCGTAATTGGTTTTACAGGGACCATTGTTCGCACGGATTCACAAAAGAGTTGGATACGAGTAGCCTGTATACGCTTTTGTTTTCTTACCAACATTGTGTGGGATCATTTCCTCGATTTGTAAAAAAAAAAAAATAATAATAAAAAGGGAAAACAACAAAATCCCAATCCAGTTCGGACGACTGTGACTCACCTCTTCGTTGAGATTGCTGATGAGCAGGACGCACGAAGGCTGAGGGCTGCCGGGCACGCGTACGCCAAGGGCACCAGCGCCGAGGTTGAACCCACCGAGGCCGGCAAGTCCGCCGGCTTGAGGCACGCCGTTGTAAGGGCCGGCGAGTGGTGACGGAAGGCCGTGCATCGTCGCGAAAGGCGAGGCCGCCAAGACGCTCGGTGCGCCTGCAATGGACTCTACTTCAGAAAAGTCACTCGGATTACTTGACACGTCCTTTTATTATTGCTTTTTTTCTCCTCTTCATTGTTACTTCGGATGTTTGTAAGCTTTTTTTTTTTTTGTTAATAACAGCAGGGTTTTTTTTGGAATGTTACTCATTTTTCTTTTTACAATTTTTGACAAATTTTGGAACTTTGACGTTTAAATACCACATGTACATATTGATTGTGAAATTTTAGTTTGGATGGTTTTCAATCATAATTTAAAAAATAATTTTGATGAAAACTAGAAATTTACTTTTTTTTCATGAAATTAAAAAAAAAGTATTATTTGCTATTAATATGCTACTTGGGACTGAAAAAACTTATTTTAGTTGTTAAATATTTATTATTGTTGAAATAAACACTTGTAAATCGTTTTTCCCTGCAGGTGGTGTTGTTTCAAATTGCTACACGAGAGCGACGCATAGACTTAGGGTTTGTATACAGCGTAAGGTTTGGCANTTTTTTTTTTTTTTTTTTCTACAAGACATTGAAAAATAGAATGGATGCAACACACACGTGCAAAGGTAGATGTAAATTTTTTACCTTGAAGACAATAGGATAGTTCACTCGTATGGACAGTTAAATTTTATAGATTCCAGAAAATACCATTTGTTAAAAAAAAGAATGTGTGATAACAGCTTAGTGAAGAAGTAACTCGCGAAAGATAAAAATGTTTGTTAGTCTTGAGGGTATATTGCTTAAACTAAAAAAAACACAGATAGTGAGGTATAGAGGGAAAGGGATGCGGTAAAATTTTTTTTTGTAATTTTACTCGAAAAATTGTAACGATTTTACTACATTAAAATAGGACTTCTTAACTTTCAATTTTTCTTTTTTCAATTATGTTAATGGAAACAACAAAACAAATATATTCCCCCGACCAGTTTGGTTTTTGCACAAAATAAATTACCTTACTTGTTTTTCCATCAGATAGTTGATGAAAATACATAGCACACGTGTTTTTACATATAAAAAACCGTGTGCCACATTATTTTTTTAAGCCACGTGATAAAAATAATTTTAATAATTACACCCAATTTTATTTTAAGTATAAAAAATTAATTGGCTCCTACGAAATCAAAATTACCTAAAAAAATTTTACCGTGAAAACGACAGGCAGTCTTAAAATAACTTAAGAAATTCGTCCTGGTTATAGAGTAGACGTAGTGTTACAGTGAACTAAGAGAAAAAATAGGAGCAAAAGCAATGTCTCAATCCAGTAGAGTAAACATGTTCTTTTGTCTCATACTTTTTGTTTCATTTTACAAGATTTCCTTTAAAAGCGTCAATTACGTAGTTATTGTACGTAGAGTAGCGCTCAAAAGTTCCGTTTGTACCAACTTTTACAAAGGTGATCATGCCAAATAAAAAAACTCGTTGCATCAAAAAAAAAAAAATGCATAGACTAATCTTTGCTTTTGCTTTTTGTATACATGCGTTGCGACAGATTCATTTATATCCAAAAACGCCAACACCATAACCAGGAAGAGCAGAGCTAAAACTTAAAAACTATATGCGCAATAGTTGATGAGCATGTAAATAAACGTAATGTATATAGAAGCAGGCAAGTCTGCACAGTAGTGAGTTTCTCATTTTGGCCGCATTCGTCAATTGCATTCAATCAGCCAGTAGAATAACGAAAAAAAACCGGAAATACTAAGAGTTTTTGAGAGAAAAAAAAAAAAAAAAAAAAAAAAAAAACACGAGAAAGAGAAATTTCCATAGTGTAATATTAAGGTGAAAATACACAATGAAGATAATGATAACAATATGTTTGTAAAGAACGAAAATAATGATGATCAAGTTGATGACGGTGAAAAATTATTTTTTTTTTTCATACAGGCTTTTAGAAGTAGAATGTTTTTTTGAAGTACACATAACTTGAGAGCTGAGCCGAGCAGCTGCAAGTATAAGTACATAAACATGAACGTAAAAAGAAAAAAAAAAATATATATATGTACAAGTAAAAAAAACGAACGCAATGCGAGAGCGTGAGTGTACATCACGTGTGACGAAAACGAGACACTCACCGGGCAGTCTGGCACGAGCCTGGGAGCCCGAGACCCCGAGGAGCAGCTGCGGCAGCAACTCACCTCCCAGTGCTAGGGACGCGGCGTCGAGGTTGGCGTCGCCGGTCGGCAGGTTCGGGTTCGTGTAGTCCCGCGACTTGTCATTATTGTACTTGACGTTTAAATTTTGCATCTTACTGTAGTCGATGCGCAGCGTGCAGCACGAGTTGTAGATATTCTGGCCGTCCAAGCTCTGAAAATTCCATACAGGGTGTTCATATCACGAAAACCGAAATTTGGCGGATCAACCAAACGTAAGAAGCAAGTCTAACTAATCGTCGCTTTTTTAATAATAAAATTTACATAAAGTTTTATTCAGATATAGCAACGTAATGGATATTCCAAACTTTTGTTTGTATCACGAGGACGAGAATTTTTTTGTACATTATAAACATATGAGTTTGTTTATCAACAATTTAGCTGTAGGTTCGCAAAGTAGAACAACAGTCTATTGTATTCTTGAAAAAATATCATAACACATTTTCGCCCATGTTTATAGTTAAAAAAAAAAAAAAACGAATAAAGAAAACTTTAAAACACCATCAACCATGGCAAACACTAATTTCCACGTGACCAAAGCTCTTTTTATCGTTGGGTTGACAGCTGAAATTAAAAAAAAAAAAAAAAACGAAACATCCACTTTTAGTTCAATAACAAAAAGTTTCGACAGTATTACCATTCGACGTATTATTTCAAATTTTATTCACTGTCATTCGACGCATCTTACAACAACAAAAAAAAAATTGACTTCGTAAATATACATTAATGAATAATATTGACTATTTTGATAGAGTAAGAGGTTCTTTGATTTTTCTCGAAAAATTATAGTAAACAAACATGCTTGACACAAGTCTCAACGTGCATGTTCATCAGAAAAACAAGGGTACAAAAAAAATGGGCGAATCCAGCGTTGCCCGTGAAAACCTTCATTTCTTGAACAAACGCGCACACGCATGATAACAATTCAGACGGCCTCGGGGCTCACCCGCGAGAAATCAAGGATGTAAATCAAATCCGACAGCGCGTTTACAAAACGTTGTACGCTCGCACGCGTATTGCGCACACACACACATCGAGCCTCCCCCAACACCGCACCACCCGCGCGGAAACGCCAAAAACACTCTGTATACCCTCCTTCCTTCCGCCTCGGCTCTTTAGCTTTCGTTAATAATCCACGCGGCAGCAGCGGAGGAGGCACTGCGTGCTGGCGTATACGTACACGCACACGCAACAAAATGGCCTGCGGTTGCGGTCAATTTCCAGAGATGGGCCGGCTTCTCCTCACCCCTCGTGTCTCTCTCGTGAGGCGCAAAAATCAAGCGTCCGAGTTTTCGCGTCCAACCGAGGCTTGATTATTTGCCAGCCGTGGTGCGGTTTTGCCAGCCTCCGCGTATTTTTGCCACGGGGTTCCGATAATTATTTGCTGCTTTGTCCTACCCACGTGGTACCGCTGCACGCTCTCCGTTATCGGAAAAATTAATCGAGCGCGTTTTGCCTCCATGTAACACGGCAGGGGCAGCTGTTTGATTTTCCTTTTCTCTTTTCCGCCCCGTAATTGGTTTTACAGGGACCATTGTTCGCACGGATTCACAAAAGAGTTGGATTACCACGCGCATTCGAATGAGCGGATACATTGACTCATGATTAGAGTTGCGAGTGACCGAGCTAATTGTCAAAAGCTGAATCGTGTATTCGCTTGTTTCACGACAATTTCACTAAATCCGAATAGTCGAGGTGGACAGAATAGAATTTTTAAAGAACTATCTTTAATGAATCGCTGATCATTTGCAAAAAAAATTTTTTTAAATATCTCTCAACTCTTTCGATCAAAACTTAATGTTCAACATGTCAAATATTTTATGAAATAGTTGTTGATGGTAGCAGACAAAAAAAAGGGATCGAGAGCAGTCACGAATATTTTTCCGTATTTTTTATCACCCAGAAGAGTCATAAAAAAGGGATGCACGACAAAATCAATGTATAAATACACGATACAACGATGTCAAATACGCGGTGTCGACATGCACACGCGCAGCCCAACTACACGCACAACCGAGTAACCCAGCACTATCTCTCCCTCTCTCTCTTTACAGCCCGAGGGAGGGTCCCCTTTCTCCCTCCGATGCATCAGCTTATTTGTCTTACGCGCCGTTTCGCTGCGAGTATACCTGCACAACGCTGTGCGTAAATAAATATTTATACATGACATACATACGTGCCAGCAAGCTTAAAAATTGGAACGGAGGGTTCAGCCCCAAGTTACACCGTATAGGTATACTGCCCGTCGGATCAGTCCCTACAATATTTAACACACGCGTCTGTACGCGAGTTGTGCAGCTTTTATTCATTAAAGAATAGTAGTAATTTTCTGCACACCATAATGTACCACAATTATCAGTGTTGGTGAAATTTTATTTTCAACACCTTCATAAAAACCCTTGACTTTTTCTTAACCCGTGCTTTACATCACAATTTTTAACTTTGCACTAATCACAGTTGCCGTAGCTGTGAAATATCGCTCCATCGTTTTATCAGCGTAAATGATTAATTAAAATTTCCGCGTTAACGAATCACAAAACGCGCGAATTACTTGATAATACGACGATTATAATATTAATTAACTTGGCACGAAATCTCTCGGTCGCAGGTGGGATAATAATAATAACAGATCGTTGCGCTTATAATAAACATATAGATATATACGTACATGCAAACAAATCCGTAAGCAGTTATCTCATTGTTGTTACTGTGATACAACATTGTCACGTAGAATTGCATATTATACCAACTCGGCATCGACTCTGGCAAGCGTATTTATCAAAGGAAAAAATCAACAGGAAAAATGGCGTACGATGGCGCACTCTAATATACTCGTGGTAATCAACGGAGGGAATATCTCTCAAATGCTCGGCATTGGGAGTAATCGAATGAATATATGACAGCGAAAACACGCGCGCGTCCTCGATACACCGACGATTTGCCGTGGCGTTGGGTTACACGAGCTCTCTGGTAATGGAGCGCCACGCGTCTTTTGGCTCATAGGAAACGGAGCGAGAGGCAATGGATGCGTAACGATTATGCGCGCTAGAGGATATACATGTTACACAGGGTGGGTGTATTTTAGGCCGATTAAAGATGTAATTACGCGAATTAGTCGGTGATTTTCGCCGATGGCCTTGTTTTGTGCGTGTAAGCGATCACGTGTTTGTATCCATGATAAACAGCCATTGGGGTGTGATTAGACTTGAACCTTCGTCGAACAACTCGATTATTGATGGGAAAAGAAAAAAATGAATAAAAAAGAACAAACCATGTAGAACCTATGTATAAGATCGATCGAAAGAAACGTGAGGTATGTGACTGCTTACCTACATATCCATGCACACACGGAAATTTTTTTAACAGCATCGTCGTGTCGATACGCGATTATTCGTCCATCACGAAGCTTCCTTTACGAGGACGCTAAAATAAACGGTAAAACCCTGACGCAAAATAAATCCATTCAGCCAGATAGACATGGCGAGGGAGCACAAAGCCCCCAGAATCCTCCGCTAATTAATTTATCGACTGCAAAGCGAAGCCGCGGAACCTCATTATAATAGAGCAACTTCACTGCAGCTCTTGCGCGAGCGCGTGTTCACGGGTATACATATATACGAGGTATAACGTCGTTCTTCTCCAAGGAGCAGCCGAAGAGGTAAATACGTGCATCGTAACGCGTACGCGTAGACGCGCATAACGCGTGTCTGGTGCCGCGAGGAGACGCGAGCGTTGAAAAGACGTAACCACGCGATGGTACGGGCACGGATTTAGCCGCGAGCGGGCTTTTAATCCCTTTTATAAATACCGGGAAGATCTCGCGTACGCGAGTAAAGTCTGTGGTGGGGGGGGGGGCTGAGCCCCCCGGGGGGTATGTTCGGATGAAATTCGTTCTACAAACGCCTCCTGCTCGCCATCCTCTTGTTTATTTCTCGACACGCACTTCGCTATAAAGACGCTGATATTTCGGCAAAAGTTTTCTTATTTGTCGAGGAGTGTTTTTTGATCATACTTTTTCACCCCGATTCCTATTTTTGAATCAAATAACCAACTCAAAAGAGTGCTTAGCCTCAAAGTGATTTAGCTAGGGTTGTCTTCGGATTGCAACTCGTGTATTATCCATCACATGAATTTATAATAAAATTAAGATGTAAGTCCCAATTGTAAATTTCATCATTCATTAGGAATTACAAGTTTCAAGTTTGTATTTGTATGGATATTATTCATAATAAAATAAAAAAAATAGTAATAATACTTACGAATTTGGCGGACTGTGCGGAAACCATATCGGAATACTGGATGAGGGCCTGGAATGAGTCTGTAAGCAAAAAAAACGTGGGTGTCCTAAAATTTTCCGCAAAAACTCGCGCACCACTACGCTTACTCAAAGTTACGTCAACGCAATTAACTCTTCCCGACTTTTGAGCTTTTTGAGATAATAATTAGCCCCTCGTAAAAAGTAATAATAATCGTGCGAGAGGGGAAACGCAAAAAAGCCCTTGAAAACCTTATTATCCCGCGACACAACTGTGTAATATACACACACGCGCGAAGCAGGTAAAAGGCGCCCTGGTGGCCCGGACTAACTCGATTTGGGAGTCGAGTAACGTAATTTTTGGGGACACAAAAATCCACCGTCGAGTCTTTGACTTCGCACGAGATGAAAAAAAAAAAAAAAAAATTTTTTTTAAAATAACATAGCCCGGTCCCTCCCAGCGAGTAATTTCGTAGTTAATTTCTTTTTTATCCTTCGCCCCTTCGCGTCCGGGGGATAAAAAAAAGAGAGAGCCACGAAAGGCCGGCAGCGAAAGTAACCGCGAGAGGGAGTCCGGCTTAATTAGAAGCGAAGAGCCGAGCGGATGGGGTAATTGAATAAGCGGGCGAGCTGTCCTGGGCACCTTGCGTGTAGTAAGCCCGTGGACTGTGAAAGTATATACGGAGGATACAAACACGCCGAGTTTGAAATGGTTAGCGGCCAGGGGGGGAATGAAGAGGAAAGGGGGATCTGTTTGAAGTACCGTCCCGGGCCGATGCGACGATAGAGTTGCAGTTGGGAATGTTTTGGGCGCCTTTCCTGTATGCCTTTTTTATAAGCACCGAATCGCTGCGTTGATGCTGAAATTAATTAAGCGCGCCCTTCCTTTCGTAATGACGTGCCCACTTCAGCCAGATAAAAGTTCGAGGAGGACTCAAGTTGGTGTATAATATATTTGGGTATGATAGTTACTATATTAATGGAAGGATCAATGCGCGTTGAGGTATTTTTTTCGGTTTCTTGTGAGAAACTGATGCTCGTGCAAAGGGATGAAGAGCGTTTTTTGTCAGACAGAGGAGCTTACTTTTATGTTTTTAAGTTTTCGTACATGTTGGGCCCAAAATAAATCATGGAAACATTATTCCTTCGTAAAAAACTGACGGATCACGTGACGAAGTCTGTTTATTTGAGATTTGATTGGTCTATGCTGATCACGTGGTTCGTTCATAAAAGAAAAATTTTATAGTAACAGTTTAAGTAGTGATGAAACCAGTAGAAGGAATAAAAATAAAAATGATTTGTTATTTGTTTTCAAAAACTAATTTTTAAGATTTTACTTTAAAATTTTAAGAATACAAAGGTTTAATCAAACTCTGAGGAAGGGGGAGTGATAGTTAGCAGTGTGAAAGGGGCGCAGCCCCTTTTACTTTTAAAAATTTATCAACTCCGCATGTTATATTATTGTAAACGACTGATGATTTGCATAAGTAGTAGCTTTTGTAATTAAATCTTTGTCATACGCTAATTTTATACTTCGTAGCGAAGGTTCGTTTCATTTAACACGAACTAAATTTGACTGTCCGACCAGATACTGTTTCAAATATGAAACAATCTTACAAATAACAAATATGCGTAACAATCAAAATAAATGAATAAATATAGTTCGCACAAACTTACTGTTTTTCGTGAAGGTGACGATTTTCATGACTTTTCCGTAGCGGGTGAAAATCTGAAACAGAAAAAACACAGCGTTACAGTAAAATTTCCATACACTGCATGCATTGCAACATACATATACCCTGGAAAACAAGACAGCAGCAACATGAATGATATGTTATACCACCCATACTGTTAAACCTCATATTCATCTATCAATTGAGCTCGGCTGATTGCATTGTTCGAATTCGCGTGCAAATACCCAACTATATACGTATACACAACCGGTACCCGGGGATGTACACCCCAGCCGAACCCGCATATATACGAGTTTTGTTTGTTTGAGGCAAACCGATAATCGTGTCATTGCTGCGAGTGCAAATATTTACACCCTTCAACCCTACACCCCCTTTTCATCCCTTTTATTGTAACGTGAACTTGTACGATATTTATTATTTGTACGCACATACACATACGATACAACGAGATTTTACGTCGTTCAACTTTTTTTTTTTTACTCTTGTTTCCCGTTTTTTTTGCATGTTTTTCCGTAGTACACCAATATTGTCCGAATGCTCTAAATTTTTTGCCCGATTTTATTGTTCATACCGTAAAAAGCTCAAAAATTGGTCTGATTCCAATAACAGTTAAAATAATTTTTTAATACATGCTTATAATAGTTGTCCGAAGTAGAATAGACGGTATTCTCCACAATAAAAAATACAGCCTACAAACCAGGCGGCAGCGATTATTTTGAAACGTTTAATATTTTTTTATACCTTCAAGGGAATTGATATTCTATTTATAGTACAATTCGGTCGAGATCAGTAGAATAATTTATGGGTTTCCATAAAAAAATCCATATTGAAGAATTAGATGACATAACGTACGCATGGGAAAACTCATTAGCTATTTTAATGAAACGACGCTTCGAAATTTCGAATAGATCGTGACCTGTTCGTACACGAATGTATTTTGCTTAAAAGTAAAAAAAAAAAAAAAAAAAAAAGATGGTTTAATTGAATTGCCGACCAAATGCATAAATTAATTGCACTTGCGTCCAAAAAACATTTACCAAAGTCGAATACGAATGATGATTCCTCCCATCTTTTATTCTAAAAAAAAAAAAAAAAAAAAATCCGCGAAAGAAACGGATATAGTCACACTTGACTTTTTACATTTACTACAGTATACACTGGCATGCGCTTTCCCAAAAATTTCCACCTCTTACTGCTGCACCGTCCCGTATAATCCGCAGCTCATATTTACATTTTTCCCTATCTCTCTCCATTGCCATTCCCGCATCGCGTCTGCTTTCCGCAATAACGCCCAACCACGCAAGCAGTCATTGTTTTTCGCACGTGTGCTTTGTGTACACATCCATACACACGGGGTGTACGGCTTTTCTGAAAAAGCGCGTCGTAGGTATTTGCACAACGCTCGCGTAAGTGCAGCACCCGAGCCGAGTCCCTTGGGAAATCAAGTCAACGTTCGACAGGTGCCGGTATGTATATATACGAGCGGCGCGAAGGTGTGCAAGTTCGGGAGCTGGCTATCGCTAATATTTTATGCTCTCGACGTGAGGGGCTCTTTCCACTTTTCTCTTTCAACGTTGACAACAACGGGGGGCTCGGACGTGCCAATTGAATGAAAAATAGTGACCAGCGTTTTGTAGAAAATCGGGTGGTTGCCGAACCCCTCGCTGCGAGGACGATTGGTTTGCTGCGCTCGAGCGATTCCGTGAAAAATTGTCTCTTATGATACTCACGTGGTTTTGAGGAAAATTGTTAAATGGCTGTTTGCACTAACCACGTGGTTGGAAAAAATAGTTGTGGGTAACTTAGAAAAAGTTAATGCGAAGTTTTTTTTTTTGAACAGCTTTATAATGTAAAAAAAAGAAATTAGGTGCATGGAATGTAGGAAGTTTAAATAAAAATTTTAAAATAATGTATTAACTGTATTTCCAAATAAAACTTGTTGGATCGAAAAATAATATTGAAAACAAAAGTTGTAAGTAATAGAATTTCGTAAGATTTTATTTGTTTCATTGATTATATATTACTGTTGATTTAAATATTATTTGTTGTGCATATAAGTGGCGCCTTAAAAATAATGCAAATCAAAGAGTACAACTTTTTTGAAATCAGGTCAACTAATCTGTGTTTTAGAACATTTAAGATAATAATAATAATAATAATAATAATAATAATAATAATAATAATAATACCACTGATGTACCACCAACTTTTTTTTTTCAGAACCATATGACTGATCGTTTTTTGTGGATTTTTTCGTATAACTCGACTCTAGAGCTCTACAAAGGATTTCCATCACGTCGCAATTTTTAATTCAGTGGGTTATTTTTTCCTTCTCTCTTGTTCCGTTGGTAAAGTAATGCAACGTAATTCTAATAACCAACGAAAACAACAACAAAAATACAAACCCATGATATTTTTTCCTTAAGAGGATTACAAAGGATAAATAATAATAATATATGGAAAATTAAGGAGATGATTACTTAATTTTAATACAAAGGCATACAGTAGTTGACTATGGGATAATCCTTATAAAAAGGTGAGACATTTTTAAAATTAGAATACGAAGACTTAGGCACAGACGACTTGATATAAATTTTTAAGCCTTAAAATAAAATGCATCATTTTTATTATTTAAAAATTTTCATTTAACTGTGACTCCGGATGCAATGCATGAAAAAAATTTCCTTCAAACAAAAAATTACAGCATTTTTGTGGCTTTTTGACGTCACCGACTCGAACTCCTAAACGATTACATGTTTTATCTTGTCATTTTTTTTTTTTTTTTACGGAGGGAAAAAAAACAGGTCCACTATTTTTCGATAATTTACGTGACAGGCCAAACGGATTGCATCTCGAAAAATCGGAATTGTAAGTAGGTATCCCAGTTGTCTATCCGAAACTCACCCCAGGATGCAACAACAATCGCACACCTATACCGGGTGTAAGTACACGCACAAGACACTCGAGCAGACAAATATGCAGCCAAGCCATACAGTTCGGAAAACAACACGCCGATACCGCGGAGAAAGAGCGAAGGAGCGCTCGACGACACGTTCGACGTTAATTCGCGGCCAAACCACCCGCAACGTGCGACGCAAATTAATCCACGTCATATACCATTTGACAGAGCAAGGAGAGGGGGGTGGGACAGTACCCACCGCACGCGTCAATTACCCCCTAGCTGCCTTCGTTTCCGGCTGCGTGCTTGCGCCACGGAGCTGACGTGTATTATAACGCGCGCTTATTTCTCCGCGGCACGAAAATTAGCCTCGCGTCAGCGTACACGTAACAAAGGTATACGGGTGTTTTTTACACCTCACCGAGACACACTTCACCAAAAACGCGCGAACCGTGGAAAATTGTTTTCCAAGCGCGCGGAAACGAAAAAGATGCATCCTTCACCTCTGCATTTCAATCACTCGTCCCAAGAGAGAGAGAGAGAGCCCCGGGGTGGTGGCGTCAGCTTTTGCACTGTATACGCGTGTGTGGGCGACAGCAAACCATGTATGTGTACACATCAGCGACAGGGGCAAATTATCGATTGACAGCGGCCGCGGGGCGGTTATTGTTAATTCGCGCGTTTCGTCGGGCCGTACGGGGATGTATTTGGCCCCTGGACGTGTGTGTGGGTGACGCGCTTCGGATAGCTCACGAGTGTACAATGTGACCCGAATATAAGGCCGAGTTTTACTCCATTGGAGATTGGTCTTCTGGTGGGTTACGGGGGTTTTCGATTAAAGGGACCATGAAGATGTCAAATCGAAAGGTATTTAGAAAGGGACGAATTCGGGCGCGAGCAGAAATAGTCAAGAAGAATCTATGTTGGTTTGAGACTTTTTTTCAAATTCTTTTTCCTATAACACCATCGTAATGTACATACATACGCATCGTTGGAACCGAACAAAAGAGGGATTTTTCGAGAGTTTTTCATCACGTTGCTCCGATGTTTTATTTTATTTTATTTTTTTTCATTCGGCGACCAATAAATAGAGCACATATACGTAAAATAGACGTATGAGTTAAAAAATCGGTATCTCTCGCACTGGTACAAAAAAAAGCAAAAAAAGGCTCCAGTCTCATTCATGGCTACACAGAGAACAAAAGCCACGCACGTGACTACGGCGCAGAGTTTTTTTATTTTCCATCTCGTGATTACAGATCGAGGGACGAAAATAACCGAGTGTGAATTTTCGACGAACACGTATAAGCGTGACGCGGCGGTGCGTACATATTTGAGCGCGCGAGCGAGGGGGGGGGGGGGTTAATCAAAAACGAAGGCGGTAAAGCTCACGCGCTACGTATACAGAGAGTATATTTATAGTAGATGGGCGAACCGTTGTTATTGCAAGGCGAGACACTCGCGGAGGAGGGGGAGGGTTGCTGTCGGAAATTCGGGGGGGGGGGGAGGCTTTAATGAGGAAAGATTTAGAGCGCGTCCCAGGTGGTCTTCGGAGCCCTACGCCACAGTGACTATGTGCATGGGCGGGTGTGTGGGTGTAATGCCGAGGCAGCTCCAGCGTGGAGCTGCCATTAGCGATGCTGATGCCTGTGGGTGGTGGTGGTGGTGGTGGTAGGGTACGTGCGCGCTTTTGTTTTCTCGATGCGCGGGCGTTAAGTGTGTACGGATCGATGCGGGAATAACTCGGTGGCGCGAGGGATGGCAAGGTGTGACGATTCGGGTTACTTTTTTGTTTGTTTTGTTTTTCAGTACGGTGTACGAAAAATTCATTGAAATCGGGTGGAAATGATGGTTTTCGTGATGTCGATTTATCCAAAGGGATAAGAAAAGCAACCAAGAAAATTAGTGAAAACATTTTACCACGAATCAGTAGTGAAACTGTTTTGAGTGGTGCCGAAGAGTTAAATGTAACGTTTAGTACCTACACTCCTTTACATGTTTTTATGTGATCTACTGGTATCCAATATTACAATGAAAAACCAATTTCTGAAATATTTAGCATCATCAAAAACACTACATTAGTTGTTAATTTTAATTACATTTCATAGAAGTACTAAAAACCATAACATGTACACGTGTGACCTCTTTAAACTAAAAAAGAAAATTTTTTAATATTTTCATGATAGTATAAGTATATCTACAACTTTGCATTGGTAGTTTTTCATTAAAAAATAAACATTTATTTTCACGAAAGCGATCAAGTTAAACAAACTTCATGATTGCTGTGTTTCTTTTTTGACGAAACCACGACATTGACGTACCCAATGATGTACAAAAAAAAAAAATTTACTCGAAAACGTTTTAACATTAACGCCAAACGTCCCCTCCTGGAAGCTTTACGAGTTTCATTTGCATCCAATATAAACGATACGGCCCCTCGGCGTCGTAAACCCTCCGAATTTCAATATTAGCCCAAGTGAGCAAGCAGCCAACATTAGCAGAGTCTCCTTCAACCCCCGCCCCCAGGCGTCTTAATACAAGATTCCAATAAAATTTCACGCAACGCAGGACCTGTATACCCAGCACTATGTGCATACCACCACCCTCTCTCTTCTAGCGTAAGAATAATAATGATAAAACAAAAATTTGCTTCTACAGCCGCGTAGCTCTCAAAATTTGAATGCTGCATATAAATGTACGCATTTACTCGCTAGTTCCTACGAAACGAGGAACAATCCCCTGTTTTCGTCGTCTTCTCCTTCAATTAATCGAGATCCCCTCGAAGAGCCATTGCACGGGACACGGTTTTTCCCCAAAATCATCCGACGCTCTCCGGCGTTCAACTTCTCGACCCCCTGTGTTTTATAATACAAGGTACAAGTGTATAAATCAAAGCAGACTCCATGTTTTTTTTCGAAAGTTTTTCAGGGATAATTAACTACGCTCCTGAGATACAACAAGGGGAGTCTCTGCTGCCGTTGTTGTTTCTGTCGAGTACAAGATCATGGATGGAAAATTAGTTTCTAAGGCTTATTTCGATCCTTGGAGGGATACTTTCAGTCGCTTGTTACGCTGAGTTATGATACAACGGCTGTTGATTGTCACGAAACTTTATTTTTTTAATGGAAATTTATAAAAAAAATTAGCTCACGATGAGGTTTTTTTTTGCCTTGGCTTTTAAGGCTTTATGAAAGTCGAATGACTGATGAAAAGACTTGCACGTCAGTATGACCGCGCTGTGATGACCACAATTATTGATGGAAATTGTAAAAATTAATCAAAAGTAAAATTTCTCTTCGACGAGAACAGCAGCAACAGCATCATCCTCTTGAAACAACGGGTCCATTATTAAATCAGGGTATATTACGGAAAACGCCTAGCAATGGTTTATCATTCTATGTTTCGCTAATCTTCTTTAGTTCGGAAAAACAAGGACACACCAACGAAAACAAAAGAATGTCACTGTACTGATGGTCCGTAACGGCAACGAGGGAAAAACAAGCCTCTCACGAAGTACATCGCGTCCACGTCTTTCCATACCGAGGAATAACCAGGGGATGATCGCTCGATGGACTTCCAAAACGTCGCACACAACGGTAGTCAGGTAATAAGTAGACTTAAAAGATCGCCAGGCGCCTCCTGGTCGACTAGATGGAGAGGGTAGGCCGAGCGCGTAATCAGCTATGGAGATTAGCGAAGTAAGCCAACGAGGGCCTTCCCTTCCCTCTTTCCCCTCTTGGCAACTGGCTGCGGGGTTAAACGAACGTAAATGTATTTATTTATGAATAATGCATTTTACGCGGGTTACGAGATGGACTTTTTAGAATCCGAGATCATTCAGGGCTCTGCGTCGCGGCAAACATGATTTCCCGTGCACTGCACACATCGTAAATCGAAAAGAAAAAGCCACGGTACATTACAAGAACGAGTGACTTTGCGCGACGACTAGATCCCGGTGTGATTATTTTATGCCGTAACATCGGAGGGAGGGCAAATATGTGTTCCGATGCATTTTTCACGTGCTCCCGCGGTCGGACTTATGTGTATCCTTTTTGCAACCTATACAGCATTACAGGAACGCTAACCAACGTGGTTTTGCACTTTTCGAGGGGCTTCGGCTTACTGAAACATTTATACTTGGGAACGAAAATTTCCGCGCAAAACTCTAGGGGTGGCGTTTCGAAATAATTTTTCCCGAAATACCAGCGGAGCGCGGGATGAAAAATTAACGCGGCTGCATGATGCAAGCGCGAGGATATTTGAGTTTTTCAGTCCTCGGGGGTAAGTCGGCGAAGCGAAAGTCGATCCCCCTGCGGTGCCTGGCTCTCGTCAGTAGTACAGGCGCGCGTATGGTCAGACGCGAAAGACAAAAGAGTCCATTGTACTACGGTGTGCCGGGCTTTTCGGGATGACCGGCTCGGGGGGGAGGGACAACCCCGATGAAAAATGCATGGGCGGCGTGTGTGCCGTTTAGCGGGCGCACGTTTCCTCCCCATAGCTTTCGTGCGAGCGAATTATTAACTAGTGGCTTGCTCGAGCGAAGCACGAGGCCGTTCAACTATTCAGCTTTTCGTGATGTATTTCACCACGAGGTTCCAACTCCCAAGTTTTGATGGTGCTTCGTCGTTGTTGCTTTTAAGCTTCTCGTGAGACGATTTGTGGGTGCCGGCGAGCGTGTGTATAAGTATGAAATATTTCGAAAAAAGTTTTTCGATGTAGCGTTTTGCCACGGGTAAGTGGAACTATGGGTACTTGGATATCCATTATGCGTGATTTAGAGGAACGAGTATATTTGTTTTTTATCAAATATGTATGGTGTGTTACTGGGTAAAGTGACTCAATGGTATTTCATACATTTTTAGTTTATTTGATGCGAAAAAAATTTTTTTTTTCAATTTTTACCTGGTAGAGGATGTCAAGGGAAATGGGGTAGACCATGTGCTCAATGATGACGCGCAAAACGGTATTTGGTCCTCCTTGAGTGTCGTTTCCTTGGAGTTGACCCTGTCCCGAGGACTGCATATTTGAGTTCTGAAACAAGAAAAACATGAACAGTGAGTATTAAGGTGGACTACTTACAAAGAAATCGTGATATCTAAGGTGGTAAGAAATTTTTTGGTGATGAATTATTTTAAATAATTTTTTATAGATCTGCATTGTAACGAACCTCAAGCTATTAGAATGTTTTAATATACACTGGGAGAATCGTATAAAAAAACTGTAGATTAGTAATTTTAATAAAATAAAAGTTTAATTCCGCTGAAACTCTAGTGAGTTTGATAATAACTCAAGTCACATTAAAAAAACATAACAACAATCAACAGCATTGCTATGTCGTAAAAATATTTTATACAAACAACAACTATTTTCACCATACCTTTAATCATATCGTGAGGTATACAAAGTTAAAAGTGAATAAAGTAGTAAATATTAACTCATGTATACGTTAATAATTATACTGATTATTTGTCTAATTATTCAGGTGATTCAACAGGACATTAAAAATTTCTATAATGTGAGACAAACTTGATGCAAGTGCAGTGTTTACTAGGAACAAACATCTGTAGATCATGTAATTGTCAACGTTGAAGTTGAAGTAATGAAATACGTACAATTAGTTTTTTCTGTAGTCGACAAAACAGTTTGAGCGCTACTTACTTATCTTTTCATACGTTAGTTTTGGAAAAAGAAAAAAAAGGAAAAGTATGGGAGAAAAGGAGAAATATTTGTACGCGTCTTCGACGTGACAACACACGCACACTTACAGCTTTCGGGAACTCTCAATGCCGTCGCTAACTCGGTACGCAAACCGAATAAGATCCTTACTTGGGATCACAACACCACAACCACCACTACGAAATACACCCTTTGTGGCTAACATCTCAAACAGCCTTCTTTATACTTTTTTAATAATAGCCCCAAAAGTTGACGCATAGAGCCTCGTACACTTTTTTGCGTCCAATAGATGGTCTCCATTGTCTCTCACCCCACCACCTGCGGATTCATTTCGAAGACTCTTATTCATTCCACCCGCAAATTGCGCAAAGACGAAAGGCGAACGAGGTCGCCGGGTAAGTTTGATTAAAGGAAAAAGAAGTCGCGCGCCTCGAGGCTAATTAAGACTTTTCGCCCACGCCCTCCCCGACTTTTTGTTACGGTCGACGCTTACCCTGCTCGCGGTGGATCAGCTCGTCCCTCCTGGCATTTGTATAAAAAGTCAACTTGGTTAGTTTGTTGTTTCTTCGGAATAACCCTGGAGGGGGGGCTTTTAAATTGGCGTGGCGTTTAAAATCCTCCGCCGAGCAGTGCCGGTGCATTGTTCGACAAGGCAGTTTATTGGCGCGACTTTTTGCTCGAGCGTCGACTTTTCGAAACTTTTAACAAAAAAAAATGGTTAGACCCTCGGAAAAAAAACAGACTCCACACTGGATACCAAATTTGATTAACCAGTCGCTACAAGTCAAAGGCTGATTCCACTCGGCTCCACTGCGGAGTAATTTTATCCTTTCCTGATCCATACCGTGTACGCGCGTTGGGAAGAAGGTGCACCTTGCCATCTCTGGGGGTAACAACGAGGTGACGGGATACCCCCCAGAGGTTGATTTGAGGAAATCGGAGCCGTGATTCGCCTACATCAGTTTTCTTCGGCTAATGAAAAAATGTGATGTACTGTACACATCATGAAAATGCCTCGGGTACACTGCCGCGAAACTTTCGAAACTCCGAGAGTAGAAGGATTGTGCGCTCGAGAGTAAACTCGATCCTGCACAGAGAAAAAGACGTTGATGATGGCTTCCGCAAGTTGGAGGTGTATATGCGCGATAAGATGCGAGGGAAAAGCAACGGACGCGAAAAGCTGTTAATTAACCTAACGACATCGAAGCGGCTTTACCTCCACTACCCCCCTTGAGAGGTCCCACGATGCTTCTGTTCCGTCTTTATTTCGCCGTCTTCGGCATCGGGGAAGTTGTCGACGCGCAAAATTGCCCGAAATTTTCGCTCTTGGCGCTCCCGAGTTGGAACGGTTAATTGCCCCGCTGCCTTTGCCGCGCGAGCGCGTATACACACAAGTTGCGAAATTTTAATTGACGATTGTTACAATCCCCGGAATGACGATGATTAAAGGGGAGTCGCCAAGTTCTGTTTATGCAAGGACCGTTAACGCAGCTACAGTCTCTCTCTTTTTTTTTTTTTTTATTTTAACAAGGAAGTGCAAAATAGTTTTTCCAGGCGCAATTAGTACGAGTTGGCTGACCAAAGCGCCCTCGTATCACTGATTTTTGCGTTGTACGATGCGCAACTCAAAACGATGAGAGTTCAAGAAGCAACGCACGGCAACCCAATGGCCTCGTTCGCTATTGTTGTCAATTGAGCGAGGCAGCGAGAGAAAAGCAGCCGTATGAAGGAGGTCAATCGTCGCGTACAAAGGGAGAGGGTGGGAGGAGCCGTGGAAGATAAAAATGAGCCTTTCAGATTGGAGTTATTTAACAAACAAACAAACTAACGCGTCGCTGGTAAAGGGAAACTCGGAAACAAACTAGAGAGATTCAGGCTTTGTGTGTGTGTGTGTGTGTGTGTTTACTGAAAAAAAGAGGGTACATCGTATGAGTGGACGACGACGTGGCTGCATGTTAAACGAATGAATGGTCAAAGGGAGGGCTTGAGCGCGGTAGAGGCACGTGAGGAACAATGAAAACTAGTCGGTCATTTTCCGCGAGGGAGTTTTGTGTTTGTTTTGTATACGTGTGCGCTTGATGCTGGGCAGGACTTGGTTTGGATAGTAGGTCATCGGACGGAGGGACGTGCACGGGGACAAAATTACTTTTCTACGCAGGGATTATCTGACCAAAAAAACGTCGATCAAAAAAGTTTCAGTCACTGTAGTACTTACAGTAGCAAAACGTATTGTTCATCCAGTACTGTGAGTCGTTTATAACACATGAAATATTGAGGAAAAAAAAAAGTACAGCAGCTTCCAGAAGCTAGAGAAGTCAAAAACCTTTATCTCTTTTATCTCTTCAATGCGAAACAGTACAGTCAAACGCGCGGATGCTTTTCGGTCTGTTTCGAGGCCTTTGTCACCGACAATGGTATGCGGTACACGCGTCTCGGCAAGAAAACGCTGAGGAGGGAGTGGTGGTGCCAGAATATACATTGAAATGGGGAAAATGTGTTTGTGCTTTGCCAAATACGAGAAGACAGTCGTTTATAGGCATACGCGCAAGCGCTTATTGTGTATGCACTTATACTTGGGCTCGTATATACTTTGGGGCGTATGATGTGCAGGAATATGTGTTATTGTTTTGAGGTTGAATACTGTAGACTGTTGTTTTGTGCATCTTTACCTTACGCTATTCAACTTGATACGATTGAAATGCCCATCAGCTATGTACCAACAAACGAATGGGCAAATTTTTTATGCAAAAAGCTTGATTCAATTGTCACATCGAAATTTAATAGACTGGCGAATCTTCTTTGTTTGCGCTACTGGCGCTATTATATACGATAATGCGATTCCGATTGCGTACGCGACTTGGATCAGCGTCCCAATTATCAACGATAGCTTGATATAACATTTTTTTTTCTCATATTAATATAAATTGGAATGGTATGTCACACGTGAGACAATGAAAGCGATCTAACTGAACTTGTCGATATGTTTGATGTAAAAAATAGCTTGGACCACATCGACAACTGCGTACTCGGATAAAAATGATGATTGGGATAGAACTGCACTCCAAAAGCGAAGAAGCTGACCATGAGTATAGCACAGGTACGTGGAGAGGGTCGAATGATTTCTCGCTGGTGTGTTATAGCGCAATAAAAGCTGGCTAGTGGTTTTGGGCCAATATTTGAAGGGGTGAGGAGGGAAGGAAAGACACTTTCTGGCGTGCGGGGGAAAGGAACCGAGAACGAATGGCTCGTAAAATAAACTACGAGCAGGACGAATCGTAAAACGCGGGGGTGCTTATTTTTCGGTGTACCTAAATGAGCGTTGCGTGTTTAGGTCCGCGGAAACGTTTGTTGAGACGATGTTACGTGTAACGAGTTACTTTTTCGAGGAAAAACTTTCCTCTCTCTAGTGGTAGGTTATAAAGAAATAAGGGAGTAAATTACTTTGGCCTTTTTGCCATGGATTGAAAAATTTATATTTGCTTAAGGAAGTTCACTCGCTAAGAGAATTAACGTCAATATATTGATAATAATTTGAACAGAGGTTAATTAGTGTATGAAAAACCTTCGATTCAAATTTTAAGTCCCTTCATGGCTTATAAAGTGAGATATAGTTAATTTTATTATTGAACTTCTAACGTACAGTCTTATGAGAATCAGTAGTGTTCTGATACATAACCTGCAATATCTGGATAATCGACGTGAAGATTTGATTGGAAATTTTTTAGAAAATAGCTAAAAACTTGGTGATTACGTAACTATAGTCTCATCTTCACCTGTGGCTTATGTAATGAGCAATAAATTAGTGAATAAAATAATTCTCCTTCGAAAGCTACCGTTAGTACGTCGCGTTATATCTGTATATATAGCCATGCAGGTTACAATACTGCTGATCTTATGCGTCAAAAAGGTTAGGTACGAGGGAACTCCCTTAAAAAAGCTCATGTGGCTGTTTTTTGTCTTGAAAATTAATAATCAGAGCAAGTGCTGTACAATAACATGATAATATATTCATGATATTCTTGTTGGCACACGTGTGTAATAATAGCGTGAATGACAAAATAAGTGATCAGAAAAACTGATAGTTTCGGACACCGCCAACTTTTTTGCGTTTTTACACCGCACCTCCCACGGCCCAAGAAAAAACACATATGTTTAACGATTCAATTTCTTAAATAACGCACATTTCAAGTACTTTAAAAAAAATAACTTCACTAATAAAACTAAATAAACACGGACTGATCTTGTTTCTTCATTAAATTTCTAATTGACAAAATGTATAGGTAAAGGTTCTCGCTATTTCAAGTGCGAAAAAAATCCTACAAGTGAGAGGGAAAAAAGAAAAAAAGAAATGCGAGCTCGAGTGTGTATGCGTGCGTGTACACGTGAGCAAGTGGTCTCGCCAACTGGCTGCAGTTACACCAGAAGAAAGAGAGGCGGCAAAGCGAAGTCGAGTGTGCATGTGACTTGGAGGCCGTATACGTGCGGCATTAACCACTTTCGCTCGCGCTAGGGGGGAAAAAAAGGAGAGAAAAAAAAGAGTACGCGAAGTAAAAAAAAAGGAGGGGGGGAGCAAGGTGCAAGAGCTTTGAGTTCAAAGCACATACGCTCTTTTCGCTCGGCGATTTTCTTTTTCTTCTGCAGCGGCGTCTTTACGGTCTTCTCTTCCTTTTTGTTTTTACACCCCCGCGTGGTTTCCCGTTGTAATTAATTGCTGAGGATACGGCACGTCTCTAAGTATACATCAAAACTTTTTATTGAAAAAAAAAAAAAATGATCCTTGCATTTTGTTGACGTATTTGAAATATTACCCCACCTGATTAAGTATGGAATTTGAAGTCGTTGAAAGACTTATATTGACTTATAAAGTCTTTTGTAATGACTTTAAGAGTGCGCAGCCCCTCGCATTAAACTAACGTCGAATCATGAAAAGAAAAAAAATATGGAGAAACTAGCAGTTTTAGCTTTCTATCCTCCCACTGCTGGTCCTCGATACTCGTGGCTGGCGGTCGTAAAGCCGCGAGTCACCTTTTTGTTCGCTCTTCGCTATAAAAACCTACTGCAGGCGTACGCAACGTGCCACACGCGTATTGTACCATATGACTTTAGTGCCCAAGTCTCTCTCGCCGCGCAGCAGCGAGTACTTTTATTTCTTCCAACTCCATACATATCCGCGCTAACGTCTCTCAGCATCGGCTTTCATCTTCCTTGTCCCTTTGATCCGAGTTTTCCAAGTTTTTTTCCCCTTTGACACGCACTGTATGTATTTTTTCTCCTTTGTGAATTTAATTGTTTCTTTCTGCTTTTAGGTCGCTTGTGATCGAAAGGAGCGAAGTTTTTGGGTTAATTGAGCACGTGCGTCACTCGAGGGTGTGTTACTACTTTTGAGCAGCTCAAAAGGGACTGATCCGTCAATTTTTTTCTTTCATTAAAATAGAAATACTACAGAGGAATCAACTTGCGTCCCCAGATTTCGTACAGTGACAATTAAGAACCGAATCAGTACTGAGAGTCGGAATTATCGCTCAACCCTGTTGGAGGGGAAGTATGAAGGTAAAGAGAATCCGAAGACCCCGAAAAACTCATTTGTCGCGTTTCCGCCACTCCTAGCGGGTAATGCATCGGAGGCTCGACCTGGATTTCGAGCAACATAAATTCTGCGACTGCGTCGATCCACTCAGCCGGCGTCGTCGAGAAAAGCTCTCGCGGGCATCACTCCCTTTCGGCTTTTAACTCTTTTGCGGGGGAGAGAACTCGGTGTGAAAGAAAGGCTTGTACATACGGGCATGGAGACCAAAGCTTTTGAAGTCGCTTCTTTTTTTTTTTTTTTTTTTTTTTTTTCAGTACGCAGAACGCGAGTTTGGCTCCATTTGGCAATCCTATTGAGCGATAGAAGGTTCAATGGACCAGAACTTTGTTCTCAAATTAATTTCAGGCTATAGGTGTGCGAAAGGTGTACTAATCAATTTTTTTTTTTTTTATCTATCGGTCGACGTCGTGATAAATACTTTCTTGTTGTTCAATCAATGATAAAGTGGCTACGATTAACAAGTTTATCATTTAATCAACGCCACAAAAAAAATTGAAGGTGCAATTACGCATGAAATTATTGATTCAGTTCAGTAATCGTATGACCTTAATTTAACAATTCCTTATAGGACTCAATCGAAACTCTAAAATTAGCAAAAATCATACCAAGCCAGACGACATTAATCAAATTAATTAAAAAAGGCATGGTTGATATAATCAGCGAAACACATACACCCATACTCCATCTCTATCTTGAAGAGAGAAAAAAAAAAAAAAAAAAAAAAACTATTCTCACGGGGGTCTCCAATTTTCATCCGATAATGTTCTCGGATGCGCCTCGAGCCCGCAAATGCAACCAATTTAAAGAGCCAAGCGTGCGGATTAAGTAAATTGAAAAACGCACGGCAATTAAGTACGAATCGGGGTATACGAGAGAAGGAAAAAGGTAATAGCGGGTGGCCACGTAAAAATTACCCGCGAGCGCGCGCATTAAATCAACCGCAGGATCTAATTATTCCGGCTTCGTAACTCTTAAAATCCACTCCGGCGGCGCTAAATTTTCCGGACGCGTGGCGATTACATATATATGTGCTATCTTTTTTTTCTGCCTCTTTTTAAGGATTCGGTTGCGTATGCGTGGCACATACAAGAAGTGGTATAGGTATGAATGTGTGCATTGATAGATTTTCGGGGGACATTGTTTTTAATCTCTAATTTGAGCCCGGAAGAGTTATTCAACGAGTTGTCTCTAATTTTGAGTGTGGAATGCTTAGAGAGAACATTTTTACAAATATTTGGTAGACATACTCGAAATTTTGGCTATTTAAAGTATTTATTAATACAGTATGTTTTAACCCAATTCTAACAAACAAACAAAAATTTCCCGAAAGTTATATTGCGAGTTTCACCGAACGCTTTTAAAGACTAATTGGTTGTTATCAATTTTTTGATGAAAAAAAAGTATGTAAAAATTAAGGATTTTTTTGTTTTTAAAACAGAATTATAAAAATGTATGATTGAGGAAAATTTTTTGCATTTGAATAATTAGCCTAAAGTAAACATAATAAAAATCACGTCTACTATACGCGTATACGTAACGTTGATAATACAACGATAGAAAACTGCTGTTGCCAAGCGCATGCTTACCGAAAAAGCGAGCTCGATCAAACTCAGATCCACTTCCATTGAAACTTGTACTCGTAGTGCAGCCGCATTTTCGGTAAATTGTGAGATCAGAAAAATGGATGGGGAGAGGGGGGATTTTAGTCAAAAAGCGGTGCTGTGATGCAGTGAGAAACTTTTCAGGGACTCATTGAGGATCTTTACTCTTTTGGCTTTGGAGTTTTAGATTTTTCGGGAATTCCAGTTATGTGCAATTGTGTGATTTGCTCTACATTAGTATTACATGATGATTTGCTCGTTAAAAGTCTGGTTGATCAAAATATAATATCTACATTCTAATTGCTGTAATACATCATTTTTGCTGTGTAATTTGTTTAAAAAAAAAAAAAAAGCATTTATGCTAAAAACAAATGAACAAAATTTGAAAGTATTTAAATTTCAACTTTGCAATAAATTTCAATGGCTAAAATATATTGTCAATCAATATGTTACTGCAAACAGTGATAAAAAATTTTCTTTAAAAATTCATAAAACAATAGTTCCGTTATCCGACCATCATGACAGAAAAGCCACAACACGTTTTTCTTTTGTATCGTATCAAGGAAAACGTTTTCGCTCCTACAACGCGACTCTTGTAAAACGAATTCACCTTATCGTCAATGTCACCCCTTACCCTCCCATGGTTTTCGAGTGGCATACAATGGTATGCCGCTGAAATACAATTTTATACACTTTATAGGGTTGCGGATCCTTTCTGACGTAGAGTATTGAGACGAATTTTAGTTGACGAAGATGAATCATGTATTCTTGCAAGGGATTTTCCCAATTAGCTTTAATAGCCATTTCCGTCAAAATAACCCTATGAATAAAAATTGTCGCGTTCGTGGTGGTACGTGCATACATTGTATACGTTTTCTTAGACAGGAAAATTACGCGTTGAAAGCCAGGAGATCGGATGCGACTAAAAAACTGCACCTCGTAAATGAACGCAGGAGGTAAGCCGAGAGTCGCGATGGGCGAGGAGGGGGGAGGGGCGAAAGTGGGCTAAGACGCTGCATGGGAAATTGCGATATCGCCCACCTAACTGAATAACTGTGTTAATCGCCTTAGCCCGAGCGCGCTACGAGGAGGGCTCCATTTTCCTTAAGTGGCAAGCCTCGCGAAAATGATCCCCTTACTTGCACGCGCGCTGTATCCTTGGCGCGCACACGCGTCGCCCCGACTAAATAGCGAATACATCGTCGCGATGGTGTACTCAAACTTTGTAGTTTTTGATGCCTTGTGTAACTGAATACGGGTGTGGTGATGGAAGAAAAAAAATAGCTAGAAACAAATGGAAAAAAAAATAATTGTACGCAGATTGTTGTTTGACTTCTCAATTCATTTTTCGTCTATTGCTAGGGTACTTATTTTTTGAGTTGAACAAGCAAATAAGATAAAGAACTTTACTTACTTCAGTAGAGAAAAAAAGGTTACCCCATGACCCACGCCGGTTAATGAATATGTATTTTGTAGTATAGATAGCATTTGTCGACTGAATGAATACTTTTTTTTTCAAATCCATTCAATACGTGAAAATAGCCCGATGTAATAGCTAAAACAATTTCAACCCAAAGAAGATTATCGTATACAGCACAAACAGAATATTGCACTGCTGGATGTTCAACTTTCGCGTTCGACTTTCCACGTACAAAAGATACAACAAGTCGTTACGTAGATAAACATCCAACCCTTAGTTGGCCAACTACATTACACGCCGAAGTTCCGTTTAAATGGACTGCCACAAGAAAAAAAAATAACATGAAAAAAAACCACGCGAATGAAGCTCGCTTTAAAAATTGTTTACCCACGCGGCCGTACAGCCCTCGAGCTCCAAAGAAAAACAAGAACGGAAAATTCCTCTGGTCCATCCAGGGGGGGATAAAAAATGGCCCCCGCAGCGTGAAAGCAAACAGAGGCACTACACACTTCGGTAGTTAAAAAACAAAAAAAAGCCCAGCAGCGCATACATCATCGTCATATTTTGAAGTTTGAATTTTTTACTCCCCGGATGAAACAAATGAAAAAAAAACCCCCCCAAGAGTTCGATGTAACACGGGGTGTGAAAAACAAACAATTAACAGAGACCGAGGAAGAGTAGGATGCTCTCGTCCGGGCTTTCAAGAGGAAAAGACCGCGTCACCGCATCATCAACTACACATTGTACAACACACGCGCGGCAGAATAAGCGGGTGATGGAGCGTTTTCGCGTCCGAGTTGTTGCTTATACACACGGCCCGGTAACGTATGGCAAAGTTTCTCCCTCGCCAGCACTGCCCGACGCGACGTATGCCTGAATAATCAGTCTTCCCCCCCTGGCCCAACAGTAGATTCCGGAGAGCTGTCTCGCTCCTCCGAGGAACTTTTCAATACGCGCGCGAGCTCGTCCTCCGGCTCTTATTGTTTATAGTTTACACGGCACGGAATGTACGGTATCGGGGACTCGCACGGTGAAAGAACACGAGACGCGTCGCTGAAATCTCGAGTGCATAACGCTGAGATGATTCTCGCTCGAGTTCGCCCCTCGGGGCTGGGTTGAGCGAACGAGGGTAGGATGCCGACTCTCCTTTTCATTTTCTTTCCTAATGTACGACACGCGTGTGAATGCTTTTTTTCATACTCTCTTTGCAACGGAATGGCGAGACGATGCATTCTCATTATACTCGGGAATGTCGTTGTCACATGTAGAACAATTTTTATCAACGCAATTCACGGGAAACAATGTGGTTTTATACACGCTTGTGAATCGTTAAAAAAAAAAAAAAATGCGACAGATCAATCGATAACGCAAAGATTTACGCGTCACAGAAAATACACGTTTGTGTAGTCCCTTATCTTAAACGTCCATCGACTCCCTCGGAGGTACGTGAAAAGGGGGCCAGAGCTCGCGTGAAAAGGAAAACGCTGGCGTGTCATTTTCACGCGTCAAGATTGCAAGCGGTAATATTTTCCCAGTGAACATATACACCTACGACACTGGTCGCGTATCAGGGTTGTGCTTGGCAATCAAAGAAAAAAAAAAAAAAAAAAAAAAAAAATCTTGAAAGTTTAGTGCTGACCCCGCTGCGTATGGCTTTATTAATATTTAGCGGAGGAGGCCTACCGGGTGATTTGTTGCGGGCAATGAATTATCGCGAACTCGGGACCCACCGTTGGGTGATGAATGCGAGGCTGAAAACCGGAGATACCGCGCACCTTTGGGGGGAAGAACTTTTAATAAGGATGTATCGCGCGGCTATTTGTACTTACGGGACGTGTCAAACTCCCTGTGCACGAGCGGAAAGGAAGTTTACTTGGGCGCTTTTTTCTTCTCGAGGACTACCTTTCCTTCGGTTTTTTTTTGGGAGTGATTTACAATCCGTTCATTTCCGTTCAATCTGTACGTCCATTGGTGGTAAGGGGGGAAAATTGATTTACCGGAAATATGATTGCCGCTGGTCATTTTGCGATCGAGTTACGAGTGCAATTAATTCGTCGACGTATTCTCATCATACGCGCTGCCTGTAATGATGATAATATTCTCGTCCGGATGGAGCAAATAACAAACAATGCTCGGGGAAAATTAATTCTATTTGCCAGCCAGTCGATTCATCATGGGCTCTCTGTAAACTCGTTTGTCGCAACAATCGAGACCTGGGGTCTAATTAAGCGAGGATCAATATTTAATTCGCAAAGGTCCGTGATTATCGGATTTGGGAAAAAATAATTTTTACATTTTTTTTTTTTTAAATTTGAACAAGTGTCATTATATATTTATGCTAAAAAAAATTTTTTTCAATTCATTATTCATAACATAGTACTGAGCTAAACTTTTTCTCAGCAAAAACACTGCATTTGTTTGAAAAATTATTTCAATACTATGTTACAAATATTACATATACTACTTCAAAAAAAAATTTTTTTTCTAAATATTCTGTAGAATATAGCGACGAATAAATAATATTCTTACCCAAAAAAATGCATTTTAGTAAGAAAAAAGTGATTTCTCTTAAGCGTTGAAAAATAATCCATAAAGTAATTGTGCTAAAGTCTGTCCGATAATGAAAGCTGAAATCAAAGATTACGTCCTAAAATCCAACACTCGGATAATATTTTTAAAAGCAAAAAAGTCGTTCGGGAGAGAAAGGGGGGAGGGGTGTCTTGGAGACAAGCGCGTCCCTACAGAAGCATCAGCCGAACGGAAAGTCCGCTCGAGTGATTCATTTGTCACCTGGTGCTCGAGATTTTTCGAGGAAGAAGGAGCACTGTGTACTCACGAGCACGGAAAGTTAGACGGAACGAAAAAAAAAAAAAAAAAAAAAAAAAATTTTCAGCCGGATCTAGTCCNAAAAAAAAAAAAAAAAAAAAAAAAAAAAAAAAAAAAAAAAAAAAAAAAAAAAAAAAAAAAAAAAAAAACAATGCCCACGTATATATACGAACACGTCTCGCGGGCAGAACAATGCGCGCCCGCGTCGTACATCATCCGTTGGAGGAGACGCCATCCATTAAAAATATGACGCCATCTGGGTTCGCGTGAGCAGAGATACCGCGCCACTGCTGCTCCTTTTTTTTTGTTTTTACGTCGGCCAACAGCTTCGAGTAACGATATGCGGGGGGTCGAGGGGTATCGTGCGCTGGTATATTGCACATAGCTCAAGGTCTTTTTTATACACAGGGAGCGGAGGTCCCCTTTACTCTGGAGAATCAATTAAAAAATATCGCGAGAGCCAAGCCTTCTCTTCCCATCTTGGATTCCCACCTTATTCGAGGCCCTTTTTACCGTCTCTACCGTGGTAGGGAGGAGCAGGAGGAGATTATTATTACACAAATATAGAGGGATCGTCGAATATTCGCATTCTCCGACGAAATACCGATGGGGAGGCTGCGATGATTGTTTTTTTATGAAAATTCGTCGTTGCCGCCTTTTCTCCTGTTCCCCTTTTCCTTATCCGCTTGGCTTTTCAGCGCAACTTAATTTTAAAGAATCGATGCTACACTTTCGTGCGCTATGTTTTACTTCCTTCGCGTCGTCTTGTCCCCTTTACCGTTTTTACCTGTTTGAGACAAAAACACACCCACACCCATCCACACACACACACACACACACACACACACACACACACACACACACACACACACCATACACGTATACATAAATAACAAGACTTTATATTATATTCTTCGATTACATCTGTTTAACTTTAGTTCCTATACTGCATTCTATATTCCGTAGGAAAACACTTATTGCATGGTATACTTGCTACACACTGGACTAATGAATGTATAGGGAACGAATGATGAGTTATAAAAAAAGTATAATATGCACTTGAAATTAGACATCTGATTTTTTTTCCATTCCAGCTATCTAGCGATCAAATGAGACTCGGAGACCTGTCGTACGCGTCACAAGTAGAAGAGATCAATATATGGTCAGACGCGGGGATTTAATGAATCTTGCGTATAAGCACACCATCACTTGTGAAGTTGAAATTGTTTGGCCATACGTACATTCGACGCGAGTGGATGTGGAAGAACGAGAAAATCATCACAGCGCAGAGTTATAGTTAAAAAAAAAAACAAAAACAAAAACAAAAGAAAAGAAAACACTAAACCTCCAACAAATTCCGAAGCAGCTTCGCGTCCAAATTGTTCGCAGCAAGTTCGCAACGCGAAACACCAATCAGGAAGTTGGATGCGCGCAACTCACGGTGCACCGGATCCTTATTAGCAGCGGCGAGCAACAGATTACATAAAAGCTCCCTCGCGCGCACGGATTCGTTTGCAATTATAAAGGGCTGGAATTAGCCAAGCGGCGCAAATCATTACAACCGCTCCTCGCGAGGCGGGGACGATACACGCCTTCGACCTTTGGGAAGTTTATTCAATTACCGTGCATGCATTTACAACTCGGGCTCGCAAGTTTTGATCGCGGAGAGATCGCACATGTCCGCGTTATTAATTGTCGTCATCGTCGGTGAGGTATCGACTCATATTCACGCGAATCTCGACTGAGCATTTTTCGTTTCCTCGCACGCGTTTTTCATTCATTCGTAGGAGGAGGGTTATTTTTTTTTTTCTCTCTCTCATAGAAACGACTTTTCGACGCTGAAATGGGAAAAAAAGAGGCGATCGGGTGCAGGAGTACGGTATAGGAAGGATGGGAGTCGATTTTGTTCGAAAAGTGGAAATTCATCGGGAGGAGCGTTTTGCTTCGGCTCTGGATACTCTGGAGATTCGTGCGAGATTGCCGGGTGTATAGATATATAGAGCGCGTGTGTGTACGTGCGGGGCCACAGTAAAGAGCCGGAAATTGAAAGGGTATCTTTTTTTTTACGTTATTCGAGAACTGAGACGCGGGCGTGGTGGACTTTTTTTTATATTTTTTTTTATTTTCATTATTTCCGATTTCATTTTGTACGCACCCTTGCCTAGCCCCTGGCTAAGATCGCCGAGACGCTAATCAACGTGGTGCTCTTTAATTTGAGTAAACACAATTGCGAGGCGCCCCATGGATGGAGACGACTCCCTTGTCGTGCTTACTCCTCTACGAGTACTTGTAAAAAATTATTAAGTTAATCAACTCGGAAGCTGCACTTCTAAAATCACTGTTTTACAATGCTTATTGGTTAACATACACGTGCATGACATAAAAAAAAAAAAGTTACGAAGTACACAGTGGATGTTTTAATTATTCATAAAAAAAAATCGATTTGAAAAATCTTGGATGACGAGCAAGGCTATCCGGATGAAAATCAAAGCACAAAAGTGAGCGAGCATCATATCTATCAGAACTAAAAGCGGAAGAAACAATTCCACCGCCGTTACCTCGATTCCCGGCACAAACAAAAGACGAAGGGTGATGGAAAGGGGGCTTGGTGCGTGTAAATTAATTACCCGAGTTCACCACGGGGGCAACTCTCACGGTGGGCTTACGGGAAAAGCTCTGGCCGAAGGGGGAGAGGAAAACAAGAGAGCCGAAAACAGTATAATTCGACGAGGAAAGAGCCGAGAAAGAGGGGGGCCCAACCGTTACCGCAAGAAAAAGCCCGCACGCACCTACAACCCTGCACGTGGTTTTCTTTGTAAAGGGGGAAGGGCTCGTGTTGGAGGTTACTTTACTCTCCCTCCCCCACTCCCATGAGAGCCGGGAACGCACTTTGCCTTTGTTTTTTCATCATCCCGCGCACTATTTTCTCTGCCCCACGATAAATAACGGGGCGGGTAATTGAAATGTTTTCCTTTTTTTCTTCTTCCCCCGATTCTTTTCCCTTTGGCAGCTTCGAGCTTTTCCGTCTTGGTTAACTCGGGAAACGGTATATGATGTTGCGTGATGATATGGTTAGCATCGGAAAGTAGGTCAACTTTCGTAGAGCCATCGCAAGAAATCACCGATACGTATCGTGGTACAATCAAACGTACATCTGTGGACCTTGACGGGGTAAAATCCATTCAATATTTCAACGATGAAACTAAATTACATTTACCACGGGTGTTGGGGGTAAAAAAGTTTAAACTCATTTTCACTACAACGCGGCCGGGTAAACACGGCCCACATTATATAATGGCGTTCTGATCGGTATAATGAACGGAAAAAAAAAAATTTTCCTTCCTGCATCCTTTTCCCCCATGCCCGTCTCTGCAGCGCTCCCAATATTTATGCCCCTCTTGGAAGCACATCCATCCCCGAGACCCGTCCCTTTTCCTCCTGCACTTGGGGGTCTCAGGCCGGAGCACCCTGTTATTCTTCTCCTCCCCAACACTCGGCCACTCAACGAATTTCGGCAGTTAGCTCTCACGCGTGTGTGTACACACTTCTCTCCGTCTTGCCGTTTTCCGGCTCCCATTATTTTCACTCCCCCTCCCCCTTGTGCGATACGTGTATAAATAATAGCTGGTACTGCTGCCGCGGGAGTTTTCCGGATGAGCGCATTTGCGGGATTGGCGTCATGCACGCGTGGTACCGTCTGGTTTCAACGAGAGCTGGATGGGGCTGGTTGAAGTAAACCCCACACCGGCCTATCGGTCGCGCTCGCTCCAATCGATCCAACCGAGCTCGACTTTTACAATCTCGCGTCGTCTTGTCTCTCGCCTACTTTGCGAAAACTCAGGGGAATGGCGAGCAATAACGCTTAGCCGCTACGGAAGGAAAAAAAAAAATAATGCGCCAGAGGGACGCGAAAGTTTGGGGGCAGGGCCGAGCCGTAAATTAAAGAGGGACATGTATATATATGGAGGCGGGCTCCCCCGCGGGGCGAGTGTCTTTTAAATACTTAAACCGGGCGATAAGTGAGTTTCGGCTGTACGCGAGGGCCGAACAATGGACGGCATCGTTACGTTTTCACCTCTCTCTCTTTGCAGGCTCAAGCTCCCTGCCCACCCCTTTCCGCCGTAGTTGGCCGTCTCGGGGGCTCAGCCGACCACCGCCAACCAGTCATTTCGCACTAACAGACCGAGCAACAACAACAACGTCTCACCTCGTTTTTTCCTCTTTCACTATGTGCCTTTTGACGCGCGCGGGAGCTGACAATATGCTTTCACGCGGATTGCTTTTTTCGTCGTCTGCGTCTCGCTTTTTTTCCCTCCCCTCCGTGTTGGAACGTCACCCGTGCGGGCATGTATTTAAAAAAGGGGGAAAAAAGATCATGGGCGTCGCATCCTTTCAATCCTCGCTTCCTTTTTGCGACGACGGGTTGTCTCCCGCGGAGAGATCGCGTTTGTTTAAGGGTTGTTTCCCGGTGTTGGAGACACGTGCTCGGTATTTTTTTTCAAAGGAATGGATAGGGCGTTGGTTCAGGGACGGGAGTTGACTCTCCAAAAAATTTTCTCTTGTACGCGAAAAATGTTGTCAGGGATGTTCAATATTAGTCGATGCCACAGTACTCATTCATGTCCCAATAGTCGATCATTTGGCTGATTTTTTCAACATAAATTTTCAAAACACGGATAAATCGGGTAGTTATTCGGACAATAAAGAATTACTTTTTCATTACAAATTAACGTGTGTACCCAATTGAAAATACAACTAAGGCCTATACAGTAAAAAAGTGACCGACTATTGGGACATTCCGTTTACTTAAGTGACTGAGTACTGGGACATCCGCCGTAGCTAATGCTTCTTGACTGAGTACTGGGACATCCGCCGTAGCTAATGCTTCTCTTCTCTGCCAATATATTTGAACTCACCTACTTATACACTTTCTTGTTTGCGGACCTTAAATTTACCACTCTATAAAAGCAATGGTATAAACAACTCGAAATTCGATGTTGAATTTCATCCGAAGCCTCAAATATACAGCTGAATTGTAGCTCTTCTGACATTTATATTTGTACCAAGTAGAGCGTAAAAATCGTGGGAAGAGCACTCGATTAAAAAACTAAACCAATTCATCGGACCGACCCGAGGAGTCCTCTGTCATACGACTAATACATACACCTACGTATGACCCCTTGGTTTTTAACTTTTTCCATACGGGCTCTCTGAAAAACGCTAATTTGCACGGTTGTTGAAAAATTGTCCCGGTCGCGCTCAACTTTCCGATGAAAAGTCGCGCGCAATTACACCGAGTAGCTCCAAACAAAAAATTAAATCCACACGCCGTACGCACGTCAAAGCGCGGTGAATCCGTTCGTTTGCCCGAGGATAATTTTATTCGACTCCCATCGTCGCACCCCCCCCCCAAACTGGGTATATGAATACCCGTCCCCGCTCGCGATACACCATCGTATAAACTTTGCTCTTTGGACAACTTTTCAAGCGGTTTCGTCCATAAGTGGGTAGTCCAGCTGCAGTTGTGGATATAAGTTTGAAGGAGTTTTCTGTGACACAAAGGGGGCCGGGAGTGTGGCACTTTCGGTAAATTTTTATTCCATCGTTTATCAATACTTGAATTTCCCAGCGAGTTGCTTCTCGTGACATTTTTTTGTAAAAAGTTTACTCTCGCATGTATACATTGGGGGTAGTAGAAAAAAAAAAAAAAAAAATTACAAGGTACCTCTGTGACGTACAGTATCTAGAGCCTTTGTAAGTTCGCGCCCAAGACTCACCTTTCACGGCGCATGAGCAGCGGATACAGAGTATGATGATCACCTTTCGGCGGTAGGCCCGAGCGTTATCAGCTCTCCCGCTCAGCCTCCGAACCTAACACCACGCACACGACTGCTCTCGCTTTGATCCACGAATAAACCGACATATACTTTCTTCCACGTGTATTATATCCCCTTACACCCCCAAGCTCCACAATTCCCACGTAACACCTCCATGAAATTCTAAAGATGGAAAGGCTGTAAAGAAGAAAAAAAGCAAAGGGGATGTGACTCACGTTGGACATGTTGGCGTTGGAGTTGGTGGGACTACCGGCCGAGTTGTTGTGGCCCTGGTCGGTCTTGAGTTCCCTGTGGTGGCTGTACTGCACGAAGACCGATCTGCCGCGCAATTGGGCCGGCATCGTCGAGTAGTAGTTCACCGCCTGGGTGGCCACGTTTTCGTCTGACATTTCCAGGAATGCCTGTTGAAAAATAAGGAAAAATTAACACATGTTTGTGCGCTACATCAATTTATGACGTCTCATCAATTTTGCACGATTGAAGCCAGTATGAAAACCGTATGCGCATTAGCTCCAATGATTTTTGTACCACACCATCAGTCGAGAGATTTTTCGGGTTTTTTTTTTTTTCTCCTCCGAAGTACGAGTATACGGCGCGCAAAGAAAGAGCGGCAAAACCAATTCGCGCTCGGATATAACTCCTCGTCGGCAAAAAGCAGGCAAGTATAAGAGGAACTCAAAGCACGGATGGAGGGGGCGCAACACTCCGCAGAGCAAATCTTGGGAATTACTTTCGGTAAATCTCAGAAGCGCCAACCAGCGCCGTAGACTCGTTTTTCGCATACATTTTAAATCTCTCTCTACTTTTATATGTATATATAACCTGCTCTCTCTCTCTCTCTCTTCTCCTTCTACTTAATTATTTTCATTTAATCCGACCCCACACTCCGGGGTGGGCCTTTCATCTGCATTTTTTTTTCCAACACTCCGATTTTCATCCGTCCTCGTCTGTACTCGTCTCCTAATTGGTTAAGGTGATTTGTGGGCTGGATTTTCCCACTGGCGTGCAGTTACTGATGCGCCATACCACACGCAAACTCAAAGTTCTCGCCGAGTCGTGTTCGCAAATTGTCGCATTCAAGATGTTTCCCTTCGCTGATTACAATCAAGGTGATACCTTATCGAGATAGTAAAAAAAATGGACTGAATGTTGGCCCAAGTCAGTTGTACGAGATCATAGAGTTATGAACAAAAACGGAGATACATTCGTACAGTGCAAATTGAATTCATTAATCTCCCGTACTCGTGAAACAACGCAAAACGAGCACGAGTAATAAAAACACGGTAAAGTTACTTTTCGATGATAACACACAGCGAACGAGCACCTGTAACACGTGGTCAACTAATCATTCGTCAAAACTGCCCCCAAAACAGCATAGTACGCGCACACCGCACAACAGCGCATAATAACAACACTACAGACACCGACAAGGACAATAATATCCAGAATACAAGTCCACTCACCGCCTAACCACCCCCTGTCCAGCAGAGGCTGTTCTGTTGCCACTACACACAACTCAAAGGGACCCGCACATCATAGCCCATCGGTCAAGTACTGGCTGCTGATGCTCCTGAAGCCACAGCGTCCAACATCAGCAGTAGCATCGGATCAACCAGCAATAGTCGGTATAATATACGTATACAGCATGTGTACACACCACGCTATGGCACAGTTTGCGCTAATGTCCGCTCACGTTATGGCACATTTCGGTGTGTGTACGTGTGTGGTGTGTATGTATATATATATTTGCACAAACAAGACGACGACAACAAGCGTGGCGGCATCGCGTGGCTGATGTACTCGAACCGCGTTTACGTGTTGAGGCGCGAGTGCGTTTGTGTGAGTGCCAATGACGCGGCAGGGAAGGAAGGAAGCTCAACACGAGGGGCTGTAAAACAAGGCTGGCGCGTCGATGACGGACGTTGTACCGTACTGTGTTATTTATGTACGAGGAGGGAAAGGCAAAAACGTATTTTCTTAAATAGCCGATGTATCAAAATAACCTATTTGATTTTTACCGATAGCTTTCGAGTCTGCCTCGAGGGAGAAAGTCGTGGCTATGTTTTTTAGGGATTGCCAAAAAAAACTTAGGGGCCAAGCAACGACAACAAGTAACCATCGTCATAATCATCGCGCCTCCGCCGAGAAAAAGGTGTGGGATAAAGAGTGAGGGATGAGTTTGCATTATACATCTGCTCTCTGTGCTCGGGAGGGGGCGCGCACGGAGATGGATGGAAGAGAGAGAGGAAATAAAGAATCGGCCGGGCGTATTTGCGTCACATAACTCTCTTTTTCCTTTCATTAGCGGGAATCGATATCGATAAGGGGCCAAAGACGAAGGAGGTGAGGAGAAAGTTCATTGAAGACACGTATCCCCCGCCCCCCGCCCACGAACTCGCTTGTAGAGCTCAGTCGTTTATTACTGCAGCAGATGGAGGGAAAAAAAGGGGGCGGGAAAGGGGAGACGGGAGAAAGCAGCTCCGAGTCTCGAGAAATGATTATCCACTCGCATTCGCGCGACAAAAGCGAATGATGGGAAACGCGAAGGGGGTGGGGCGGGCTCTTGAATATATATGTATCTCGTCTAGCGTCGGAGTGGAGCTTTCGCACGCGAGCGTCTAGTCTCTTTTTTTTTTTTTTTATTTATTTGCGCCGATATTAACTATCCGAGATGCAGACGAGAAATACTGAAGAGAGCGCGAGTCAAGTTGATTGGTGAAAATGTATCTTATGCGATTTTGAAGGACTTTTTCCGGCATTGTTATTGTAATTACGATTTTAAAATTTTTTATGATGAAAAAAACTTTGCTCTTAAGTCATTGATCTTAGAAATGATACGATCTTTCGAGTAGGGATCTGGTTGCTTTCTCTATTAAGTACAAGGAGAGAAAAAAATTATAAAAATTGTAGGTAAATTCCAGCAAAAAATTACCATTCGGCACAGTAAATTGGATGGAATAGAAAAAATTACGGTTACAACAGAAAAAATTATCATCCTGGAACAGCAAACTTTAAATCGATGGGTTGATAAATTTAACTTTCCCACATAGAAATTTCAACTGTTAAAACAATAATCTTTACTGTTAAAAATAATAATTTTTTCTTTTCTGCCAGCTTGCATCTGAATTACAGTGCAGAATGGCAATTTTTTCTAGAATTTCTCTAAAATGTATATCTTTTTTTTTTCTCTTAATGTAGTTCTTGGCATCTATTGGGAACAAAAACTCAAAAATAGCACCACCAGCTCCACTTTTACCTGAAGACATCGACAAAGTATAATTCTGTAAATGACTACACTCAATTCTCACAAGGTCAAAGCGATTCCAGGATTTTTTAATGAATCAATTGTCACTTTAAAAAAAAAGGCCAGAGACAAAAGTATCGTTGATGGGAGAGGCGAGCGAGAGAAAACACGAAGGGACAAAAGAGAGCGAACGGGTTATAAATCTCCCAGGAATAGCCCAGCCTACAGCTTCGCTCGGCTCTAACTCAATTTCGCGCAAAGTGCGCGTCGGCCGGGAGTTGTCCTCGGACCGCCCGGCCGAGAGAGCCATTGAACGGCAGCACGGCGCGCAAAGTCCAATTTCCGAAGGCCCAACGAGGAGGTTTGTCGGACGGCGGGTCATCAGGAAGCAATGTGCCAGGAGTCATATTTTCACCCCTCCCCCGCCCCACCTCCACCCTTCGCGATTCTCATCGAGAGCTGACCCTTTTTTTACCCCTTTTCAGCTTAGCCCTCGAGGTCTTTTCACGACGCGCACAGGGCGATTTCATTTTTTGCAATTCAACAAGTTTCAGCGATGGCCCATTCTTGAGGTTCTTTTCTCCTCGTGTGACTGAAACGCGAATTTTTCGTTTGGATAACTTTCAAAAAGGAAAATGCGCTTTTGTTTCAAGTGTTTGTTTACCTAACGAGCCGGTGCGCGCTGCAACTGTGTCGATCCGTGGTTGTATGCACATCGTTAATTAATTAAGGAAATCATTAAATGACTTTTGAGTTGTTGTGAGCCTTGAAAGGCGGTCATGAACAATACATGACTTGAAAACTCAACGAACGAGCTCAGATTTATTTAAACCCCGTGTGTGGAATCGTTTAGAAATTTTTATTCTAATTTCGTCATTTTTCACATATTATTGTAGCAAATTGGGGCATTCCAAACAATGCTAATTGGACATTCTTTTGGTTAAAAAGAAAAAAAAAATTCATTTTACACTGGAAACCTTTAATGTTTAGTTTGGAAAGTAACTTTTTAACACTCCACTGAAAATTTTTCAAACAAAGTAATTTTTGTCGTAATAGTTCTTTTACAGCGTGAGGAAAAAAAAATATTTTGATAACGTTTGAAATTCCACGTCTGACCAAAAATAGTTTATTCTTCTTGGAATGCCTTTTCGACAATTTTTCAACTAAATTTCTCCAAAATCGTGTCACGATGCAGAGCAAGAGTGTACCACACACCCTTTTGTCCTCCACAAATGCCAGAGCACGAGGGAATCAGTAATGGCAATTTTAAATCGATTTTTTTTCGCAGTTGGTCTTGTTTTCCTCTTTCATGGTGACGATCATACTGCACGCTGGGGAACGGTTTCACGTTCTTTTTTTTTTTTTTTTTTTTTTCTATATCCACATATCTAGAGGCAAAGTCAAGGGCGATATGGTTTTTTTACTACTCCCGTTTTCGCGGCTCTTATAGCCATTTTGAGGTTTATGGAATGTGCTATGATGTGGTGAAACTTGTTAGAGTCAATGGCGGCATTAAATTTTCTTTTGTTGCAGTTTTTCAAGTTGCGTAATTATCGAATTTTACACTTACAAAATATCTGGCATATAACGTTTCTATAAATAATAGGTACATAAAACTTTAACAAATTATAGAATTGAAATTTAAGAGATGATTTCGTCATAAGGTACCGCATCAAATTAGAGACGAACTACTACAAAGTGGATTAGTGGTAAATCATTACCAAAAACTTTGAAAATATTCCTTATAAATGGTAATTTCTGACCATTTTTGTTAGACATTGGTAAGTGTACATGAATTGACAAATAATAATTCACAATATATGGAATGATTCATCAAGATTATTTAACTTTGTAATCGTATATACAAAAAAAGTATCACGCCATCCTGTACTTTTGCATTTCAATGATTTAGAAAATTGTACGAAAACTCTTATCCATTACCTTACAAGTCAAACGCATTCTCATACAAAACGTTATCATCACCGTCGCACACGCAAAAGCACTTGCGCTGTATGCGATAAATCCATTCAGCAACAAAAGGTTAACCACCGAATTATTCCCGCGGTGGAACGTACAGCTTTTCTATTACAATGACACATTTTGTCCCTTTGTCCATCGTTTCGCTTCGGAGTTACCGCTTTAAAACTTACTCGACGACGACAGCACCCGTTACTCCTAAAGGACGCACTCGGAATTCAACTATTACGCACCTCCCGAGCCGAAATCAAAGGAATTTTCGAGGGTTAAAAATACAACATCTCCCCTCGAAAGTAAGCACAGAGGTGGAAACGATGAAATGGATCGAGCACGCGGAAGCTTTTGAAATTCATACCACGAGCTCTCTCTGTTGCACCTTTGCTCACCACTCGGATAATCATATACGTTTACGCTCGCGTTTACGAGTTTGTAAATTACTCCAGGCGAGGTTAAACAAAGGGGCTCCAGAGTGATTACCGTTTTTCAGATGCGTGTGCGTAGTTTCACACGTGCATGGCTGTAGAAATGGCCACACTTACGTCATTATGTATGTTTATTGCTGTGTTGTTAGAAAGGGATGAGAAAAATCGATGAAGTAGTCAGCTGGGTTCGAGTGATTATGGGATGGTGGACCACGAGATATTCAATGGATGAACGATAAGCAAGGATGGGTATAATTGGTTGATATATTTTCTGAATCGACGTAATATGAAACACAACTGTCCAACAAAAAGTACTTAAATCCGATTTCATATGTGAAATAGTACGTGTACTTTGGATGAATCATACATAAAATATATTCACACAGACATTGTTTCTAATAAGTAGCTAATAATTTTCTAATAATTAAAGCTTAGCTGCTAAAGTATTCAGGTATTGTTGGAAATAACCTTCCCAACTAGTGCAGACTCAGGTGTCATTTTAACGAGAGGTGGAATTTTTCACTAAGAAATTAATAAGCTGTAGGTAAGAAAATTTGTAATACGCAAAAATCCAAATTAAATAGTGACAACCAATTTCACACTGATAATGGCACGAGAGGGGTGGTTTCATTAATATTAAACGTAATATTTTCGTGTTTATCATTGACATATCTTGTGATAAAGTTCAAATTAAAAGGGTGGATTTTTTAAAACAGAAATAAAGAGAGAGAGAGAGAGAGAAATGTTGATTTAAATTTCAAAGTAACGTTAAATTACAGCAACCACTTCTATCAAATGGGCGGGATGCTTTGCCGTTTCGTTAACAGAGTTGGAGAACACGAAAGCGAGCCCGCGACGTCGACCATCCGGCAGTCAAGAAGAAGCAGAAGAAGGAGAAAACGAAGACGGAGCCCCAGAGAGGGTGAAACTACTTTACGCTGTGTATACGAAGCAAAGAGAGAGGGGGTGAAAGCTCAGTTGCTTGGGATATGAATGTAATTTATCTTCGGCTATACAAGTTGATGCGAAACGGAGCTTCTCCCTTGAAAGTGCCACCAGCATCACCTCCACCACCTCCTTTTGCGTAAAAGAATATTTCTGGCTGATTTCTCCTTTCCCTGCCACGACTACTACTTCACTGTGCACTGGAATAAGGATTTCTGGTCTCGTTTTGTGCTCCCTCCTCTACGCGCCTCTTTCTCCATGTACACACATAATAAGGTGCACGGAAGGTTATTAAGGAGAGGGCGAGTCACTGCGTCAAAGAAGTATCAAATCACCGGTATCCATGTAGCTTACAGTGCAGGGGTTCATTCGAGTATTTCGCTTAAATTAAATCCACAGCTATTAAAATGTAAGTCCATTTTTTAAGCCAAACAAAGCTTTTTTCATCCCAAAGCATATACTTATTTGGCGCACATAAAAATTATTTTTCAAAATATTTCACTATACGTGGAAAAGGTCTACATAAACTTAAGTCATTATTGCTGTTGGATAGTTAGGAGTCGCTTGACAAGTTATTTTTGGCATAAGATCAGAACTCATGATAATAATAAGCTCATCATTTTAATATCATAAAAAATTGGAGGTTACACTAGAAAAATAACTTTTGAGCTTATGTACATAAAACGTCCCTGATTGTAACCCAAAACACTATATTTTAGTGTATACAATGCTTTGTCGCGTAAATTATTAATTTTATCAATGTCGATGCGTATATTTGATTCTGAGCGAGATAGCCGAGACAAGATCGTCATGTCTTTATGTATTTTCCTTTCGCTTGTTTTGTGCGCCGTAAAGCCAAATGGGCACGATGTTTCCCGTTTTATTGGGGCTGCACTCGGAACTTTTAATGGATGTGCGTTGCTCCGACGCGAAACGAGGGGCTATCGTTTGAAATTATTATGACGCCGATCGGGGGAGAATGGCGCGCGCTCCGTGTAATTGGCACGTATTTATCATTTTGGGTTTTACGAGACGCTCGGCTTATTGCCCGGTATTGCGTTTGTGCGGCAACAACAACGACAACGTGCAAATGAAACCCCGCAATGATATTTATTTAATTGGCTGGTAGATTTATCGACTTTACTGTTTGTATAGATGCAGAGATTAATTTGTTTCTTGATATTCCAAGTGATGACAAAAATTATCAACTGATACTTATTGTTAAAATGGCACGGCCGTTTAGGGTTGAATAGGAGTGGGACTTGTTTCCGAGCATCCTCCCCCACCTGCTGGATAATGAGCGTATGTATTGTAATATATGTACCGATTGCTCGCTTACATAAATAGGATTCTTTGAAAAAAAAAAAAAAAAAAGAAATTCATGTTTCACAATACGGTGAGTCAAAGAAAAAACGTAAAATTACAAAAATAAGGAAAAAATCGGGGAAAAAATACGTATTTTCAAGTAAAAAAAAAATTTATATTCAATGAACAGTAAAAAACATTCGATGAACGGTACTTGGATGATTTTGTTAAATAATAAAAAAAATTTTAAAAATAGTTACTCGTCTTAGACCTCTTATTTATCAACCTATAAAACCTGTAGACTCACGTTTCTACAAGCAACGTCAATTTAAAAAAAAAAAAAAAAAAAACATCCAAAACTATACTTTACGGAAGAGCAAAAAAATGCTCCTTTATGGCCCACAAAAATGGAATTCCCGCTTGTAACACCATCCTTGTGATCCATCGTTGTAACAACAACACCGAGGCACGTATACGAAGCCACGTGTAAGCGCCATGCAAAGAGTACCGTATATAGTTTGGCGGGGAAGAGACCTCCACCCTCTCTTTCTCTCTCTTTACAGTCTGCGACGAGGAAAGGAGGCTGGCGGATTAAGCGTTGTTTACGGCTTATGGACGGCGCGCTTAAGTGAAGAATGCACTTAGGGCCGCTCTGCTTGGCCTCCTTTTGCATTCAAACGGCGACGCTCTCGAGCATAATCGAGGAGCCTCTGATCGCGGGGGGGGGGGGGGGGACGAGAGGCTCGATAAAGAATCGGGGAGGGCGCGAGGCGGCTTTTTTCCTCATTCTTGGAAGTGTGAAGAATCGCTCGTTTATTATGTATATTATACGATGGGTAGGCCATCGATGGGCGGTTACTACCTTCAAGGACAAAAGCGATAATGTTGGGCTTTTGCATTTCTCTGGAGTGACGTTGGAGTGGGATGTTCTTGCGGTGAGACTTTGCTGGAATTTGTGCGAGGAAGGTAGACCTGTTAGAAAATGGAGTACCCATTGAATTTTCAAAATATATGATAAATCCATGAAACGTTATTTATCTCGATATTCATAGTTACCTCCGATGAAAAATAGCGGGTGAATACTTTATTTTTATTTTTAAATGAATTTTTGTCCTTTACTTTCTCGAAACAACTAGTTCTACCGATGCAACTATTTTGATGATTGTTTGTAAATTTTTTTTTTTTCTCTTTTACTACTTGTTTCACACACCGGGTACTAATAAAAAAGTACAATTTTTGAAACAAAACACAACAAAAGAATACCGAGTAATGCTAATTATAGTGATAAATTTATATTTGCCTTTTGCTAATACATTCGTGAGCTGTATAGTGGAATAATGATGTCCCTAGTGTGAAACGAACAAAAATAAAGATTTTTATTAGAAAAAAAAAAATTTATAATTTAAACACAACAAAAATTATCATATCATCAATTATTTTATTATTATTAAATCTTAGAAAAAAAATTGACGAACAACATTTAATTACTACAATGTCCAACTACTAATTCTTTTAAAATTTGAACCTAGTAACATAACTTCTCCAGAAAAACTGTACCTGATTTTTTCTATGACAAATTTCAACTCACCTAAAATAATTCAATAAAAAAATTTCTCTTGGATTTTTCAAAACACTCCCTGAACTGGGAGTTCAAAAAAGCCTCCAACGTCGTTTTTCACACAGATAGGTTAGCGTCCGGCACCAAACTTCCAAAAGTGGTATACGTGCGAAAATTGAATATCGAGTTTTAATCAAATTCGAAAGTGAATCGGATATTCTTTGATCCTAAACCGCGCGTAGCTTAGCCACGGACGATCGTCGTTTATATTAAATCTTTTTTCTCTTCTTTTTCAGCATTTCGACGCTCAATTTTCCCCGCAGTTTTCCACGGCCGAAATGGAAAAAAAAAACTGCACATTGCGGCGAAAGAGATCCACGTCACGAGCGAACTCATTCGTACGCGGCTAATCCGCTTTCGCAGAGTTCGATTCGCTTCCAATATCCCCCCACGTGCAATTAATAGCTCGGAGTTGCGTCCCACCATCACACCAGAATCACTTTTGCGACAAGTATTGTTTATGGATGCGCGACTTTTGGATTCGATTGGAGGCACGAACGACTCGGTAATGGCTTTTTGATTATTGTTTCCGATCTAGACGTACGCATTGATTGTACGGTTTGTTCAACATCTTTTTAAAATTTTTATCAATTGCATGTAGGAGTCTTAAAACATCAGAGTAACGCTAATTTTCATGAATTCACTTTTTTTTTACTTTTGACAAGATCTTGCAAAAGGAAAAAAAAAATCTGTTGCCTTCACTTTTAGAACGTTATCCGTCTTCCGAAAAAGTTTACATCCGAAATCTCACCGGTGCAGCGTCAACGTACAGGCTGATCTTTCTGTGCAGCGAAACGCGCGGAAGAAAAAAAAAATATGCATACGTGCCACTTTTTTTCATATACCCCGAGGTGTACCCGCACCAAAAGGTTGAATTTTTTCTTTGTGCCAGGGGTAGCTTTTCTAGCGCTTCGATGCGCCTGGCAGCGCTATTGGTTCGCAGCCCCGAACTTTCCCGGCCGGAGTAGAACTACTCGCGAGAGGGAACTTTTCCACCGTAAAAGAGAACAACGGCTACTTTATTACCAAGCTTCTCTATTTCTTTTATTTTTTTTTGAATTTTTTTGTTTTTTCATCACGAGTATTTATTTATTTTTTTTAACACGAGAATCAGGTCTTCTTTTGAAAGCAGGGCTATAAGTACAACAAACGCATTTTCTGTTGAAAAAAATTTTCCACCTCTACATTCATATTTATAAACATCTCAATGATGACTCGAACGTTATCAAACTCCGTGCAATAATAAACGCTGTAAGCATCATCTAAAACTTCCACCGCAAACCTTTCAAGGATGCGGCGGAACTCTGCGACAATTACACCTAATGCTCCACCATTGAATATTTCAAGAGCATTTTACGCACCGCAGCCCACATAAAAGTTTTCCCATCGATCTCCGGGTTAATATTCGACGATTATCTCTTACATTTTTCGGTTATTCGGGGTGTACGAGGTTCGTGCATCGATCCCACCCCCACGTGCATCCATCGCGCAAAAAAGAGCCGAGTACGTATACATACGTGGTTGAGGCGGGAGATCAAGGACATGATTTGATTACAGCTGCTTCGAGCATCTTGAAACGGAGAAGCACCATCTGCACTCCTCCTCTCGCTCCTCCTCCCCGTACACGCACACACACATTATAGATGTACGCCTCCTTGCCCCGTAAGCGAGTGATTTCATCCGTCGAATGCTGTAGGTACACACCATGCACCAGTCCCTCTCTCGTACACTCCATTACTACTCACACACGCATACGCAACACACCGGGGGGGGGGGGGAAGACGGCAGCTTGACTCTCGAATCACACGCTCGAGCGCGCCGAGCAGCTATCTGTCGGATTTCGAGGTTAGCCGAGGAGGCGCTTAATCCAATACACGGCGCGCGAGCGAAGGACGGGGTGTGGGGGCGATAGTGCAAATTTAATCGATCCCTCATACCTGCGTCCTCGAGCCGTCGAGGGAGGAGGAGGAGGGGTGAGACTCGGGTGTATACGTAGTACTTATAACCCTCGGTTCTGGAGACGAGGGTACGGGGGGATGGAGTGTGTGCGCCCATTATCGTGACGCGCGTCGCGTCAAAGTCAACGAGGCTTCGTAGCTGAGTAGATGGAGATATTCCGGGGGTGCATCGTGCATGCATGCACGCAAGCTTACTCCGGGCGAGGGAGATTGGGTTTTTTATTGGGTTTCTAGGAGTTGCTGGAGCTAAGCGTTTTTTTTGGGAGGGGGGGTGATGTGATTGGGCGCTCGGGACTTTTGGGGTAGCGGGGGGTTATTGGATTTTCGCGAATGGTTTGTGACGGGTATTGGTGATGTTGTTGGCCATCGGTGGTTATTAACGTTATTTCGGTCGAGGGTGGATTTTGGGGGGAGAAAAAAAAATTCGATTTTTGACTGATTATTGGTTTTTTTTATATTTCCAAGCTATGGAATCCATTTTGTTCTCGTACTATTTGATTATGCGCATATTTTGAAAAATGACTTTACCTAAGTGTATCCCACGTCGGGCTGGAGCATAGTGAAAAATCCAAAATTGTGATGCACACTAAACTTTTCCTTTTCAATTCAGTGCAAATACATCACCACCTTTATGCTGGCCTTTTATAAAAAAAAAAAAAATCACACTGTAAAGTATCTGTAAAAGTATCCACGACCAAGTCAATTCTCACCGCGGAAGTATTCAAAATCGATCAATGCAGCGAAGAAAAAAAAGTAGGGTAAGGAGTAAAAAAGTGAATCGACGCCCGTCGCAGTTTCCAAATTTTCCAACTCCCCGAGCGTGGAGGAGGAGTGTCCCCGTGAAAAGACCGAGTCGGAGCAAAGTGGTAAGCGTACTAACGCAAATTTATTTGCCAAGCGTCGCCGTCCGGGAACGGAAGGGGAGGGGGTCTCCGTCGATTGAATACGGACTCGAGCTCTATCTTCCTCGGACTTCTCTGGGCGACAGCGACGGCCCGTTGGGAGAAACGGGGGAAAACGAGGACCACGACGGCAACGGTAAATTTCGCCCCGGATAGGAAGGAAGAGAAGAGGAGCCTCCGAGGACGCGCCAACTACATATCTCAACGCCGAATTCCCAGCTCGCAGAGCCCCACCGATCGAACAACAATCTCTTCACTGCGAGGAGGAAGGGAGCTGGGGCTCTAACGCGTTATTTTTTTTTTTTTTTTTTTTTTACTTTAGGATTATTGGTGTATTCTCTTTTTCCTCTCGTTAACGTCCGAGACGTGCAAAATGCGAGATCTGGGAGCACTGAAATCCGATGTTTCGAATATCGGCGAGCAAGGTGAGCAAATCTTCGTAGATCTTGATACGGCCTATATGTCACGCGAGATACAAGAGGATATGTTGATGTGTTTTCACAGATACATCGTTAATTTAATCCTTTTTTTCTCCCATGCACCGCTGCCAATTGAACCGAAGGGGTTAAATCATCGGGCATACACGAGATTGAAATTCAAGCGAGTTTAATGTCACGAAATAAATTCTGGAGTTTGGAATAATTTCTCCAAGCGTGGAGTTGAGGCTAAATTAATGGCAATTTTATCGTCATCGAAACTCCAACGTGAGAGCACACAAACAATTACCACCATCCTCGGGTCACTTCGTCACGACGCAGTTGCTCGGCACTGCTGCTCCGTCCGCGAATCGCCGCGCAAAAAATAAGAAGGCGCTTCGAGTAGCTCCTCATGCATATTATAGTGCCTTTTTCTTTCTCTCTCTCTCGCGACTCGACACTGCACTCTGTTCATTTCAATTAATACTCTCTGTCTCGGTATTATTTTTTCCAGCTCTGTTCATATTTTTTCAGTTTCACTGATTAAGTTTACTAGTACGTACACTTTTATGCCAAGTAACTAACTTGGTTTTTTTTTTTTTGTTTTAAAAGGAAGAAAAAAATAACAACAAATCGACTTGATGTCGCAGGTAAGCACGTGAAAATCAGAAAAAGTTTCTTTGTTTCTCGAACACGTGTGAAAATGAAAAAAAAAAAGCCTCGACAAAATTAGCTGTACAAACAAACGAAAGGAAATTCGTCGGCGATAAAGGGCGTGATTGCCTCGAGCACTAATTATTTACTTCACCGACACCACTCTCAACTTAACGGGCACAAGTACCTAATAAGTTCACCGAAAATCCGTTCATACCGGCCGAAGGACCCTAGAAAAGGTTATTGTGGATACGATGAAGGAAAAACGCCGAGTGGAACAGCGGGTATAAAACTAACAATATACATGAAAAAACCTAGGGAGAAAACAAAAAAGGAGTCCGGGGTATATTAAACGCGGCCGAGTGGGCGGTCAAAGGGAGCTTGAGGGCGCGGTTTTTATCGACTCTGCTTTTCTCTCTGCTCCCTTTTTCCTCTGCTCTTCGCCTTACCTGTTTCTCCCCTGCTAATATGTGCGTGTCAAGGAAGAGAGGAAATACTCTGCTCTTTAATTGCATCTTTCGAGGTCGACTGGTTGTTGTCGGGACTACAAAATAGGGGGATACGAGAACACTGCATTATGATTTGTTTTTTGTTTTCCTCAAAAGGAAATGGTGGAAAAAAACGAAGACTGGCATACACCGCAAGGATGCCAGTAGTCCTCTATACAGGATCGAGAGGGTATGAAAGAAAAACAGCTGCATGCGTATTCTGAATTAAAATGGTGTTTTGAAAAAATAATCGTAAAATCCATTTAGAGAGAGCAATGACGAGGAAGACCTGCACCGGGAGTTAAAAAAAAGAAAAAAAACATAGACTCGAAAAATGACGAGGCACGATGACATGTTTCATTTTACATTACCTCATTATTATCCTTCGATACTCCCGTGTTATCTTTTCATTACCCGAATGTATCGTGCAAAATTGACGACGAGTATGTGTACATTCAGTGGCAAAGGCAAATGTTGGAAACTTACCTGAAACAAAAGAAACAAACGTGAGGTTATATAATACAAATAAAATTAAGTTAACGCTTGTGATCCAACCAATCGCTGCAAACGAAACAGTGTGTGTCTCTCCCGACCTGAGTCTCACAACAGCTCATCCGTCTATCAGTGCAACACTCGGTCGGAAACTCCAAAGTACTCGGTAAGGAAAAAACACTTGACGACGTCGCGCTGAGCACTCCTTTAAAGACTGGTACACCACTTTCTCCAGCGCTCTTCGCACGAAGTGCCTGTGTAATCTACCCGCGTCGTAACGTCGGCTTCTTCCCCGCGAGGAGACCCTCAAGTGCAAGATGCAAACTCGCACTCCTCGAAGCTTCTGCCCGGGAGGTAATTGGCACGTTCCGAGGGGCACGTTGCGAAGAAAAGGCGTATCGATGAGCTGCACGTGGTAAGGAGGGTATATTGCGCGATGGAGAGCGTAGAACAACATTTGACGAAGACTCCGTGGCTGCAGAAAATCCCACCTGTGTTTTCGTTCGACATGTTATCGCGCAAAACGAAGAGTTCTTTTGTTCTTTTACGCGAAATAAAAATATAATTGTATCGACGATGGTTCCCTTTGATTTCTCGGGGGTTGCAATATCATCAATTAGACAAGACATCAAAACACTCACGAATTACGTAGAAAAAAACACTGCGATGGTAAAATTGACGCGCGTGACCCGAGCTCATCACCATAAGCCCCGACGAAGAAAAACGAAGGAGAGAGCCTTGTCATTAACACTAGCCCCGTAATTAGGTCGTCGTCGCGGGCTTTATTTGTCTCGATCTGTTTTTGTGGCGTTCGGTAGTGGCGACCGCAGGCAAGCCATGAAATGAAAAGCTTTTAGCGCACGGCGACCGAACGATATTGCGTTTGCGGACCACTTTGGAAGTGCCGGTAAAATTTAGTAGGGGTAATCGAACGCAGGAGGGGGGAGGGCAGCGTTTGATAAACCGAGCTTGCATCGAGTGTAACCGCGATCTTTGTACAGCCAAAATAGCGCAACAAACAGCTACCGTGTACCTCGGCGCATAGAACCGAATTATTACATGCCCCTTTTCCCCTCACTATTACGCCCTTAAATACCTCTCGGGCGAGGCGAGTATGACGGGCACTCGGTTTTAATTAATTAACCGATTGATTAATCAACTAATTAATTTACCTAGCGCTTAAACTGACGGACTGCTCCGTTGCGCGTGACTAAGCGACGAGTACTGGGGGGGGGGGGGGTGATTGTGCGGACAAAGTGTTGCGGCGCTTCTACATTTTTTTTTGTTTCCGACGTTTGTTAATTTTTGATGACTTTAATTTGCACTTTGGGAGTTTTTTATGGATGCGTAACTGGTTTTTATACTACGTTCGTTTGTTTTTGTAGCTTTTATCGTAAAAAGAGTTTTAACTACGTGCATGAAAAATTAAAGTAGTAACATCGAAACAAGAGGGAGTGTCATCGTCGGAAACTGAGGGCGTGCTCGGGGCGGGCGATGCCTTTTCTCAGCATTACCACTACCATTTCCACCAAAAGACCCAGCCAGACATAATACCGCTCCCTTCTCGCGATAGCCGGGAGGAAGGGCGGGCGATATTAATATTTTAAATTCAATTTAAATTCAATTAAAGTTGGACTGCCGAGCTGACGGGCTGGAGCGGCGAAGTGACGGCGAAAAGCTCGGGGATGTATGCATTTATGCGGAGATGTGACAACGTTTTCCGGGGAGGGAAAGTTTTTGCGGCCTTTATTTTCGGCAAATGGAACTTGCTTTTGTCAAGTGATATGGGCACTGCTAATGTGGATGATGAAAAGTTTGAGAGCACTATTATCACCATGGCGCTCGAGTTATGATTTTACAATAATCATTTGAAAAATAGATGAACTTAAATAAGTACTTAACTTAAATAAGTTCACTAAAATTTTATTTCCACACATTTTTTGGTGAACAAAAGTTAATCACGAATGTGTGTACTAGAAAAATATTTTCCTTTCCTATTACCATTAAACAAAATTACTGAGCATAATACTTACAATTAAATTCAAAAATAAAAAAATATGTATGTATAATAATCATATTGCAACAGTCTTAAAAAAGTTACGCCCAACATGTATTGATAACATAAAAATGTTACTTAAAGCGAATATAAAATACTTTTGTAACAAATAAAATCCGATAGCTTTGAACTCGAGCAGCTTATGACGTTACGTCAGACCGAACGCTGGTTTGTACTACTGAAAATTACATAGGGACTGAAAAGAACAGCAAAAGCGATAAAAGTAAATATCAAACAATCGCAAGAACCTCAATTCACACCTCTGCAGCATATAAAACACACAAACAGGGTGACAAAGTCCAGCACCCGTAAAAAACGAATCGCGTGTTGGCAACGCGTCACGCAGTCTGGTACGAACCACGTCCGAGCTCGACGGTATAACGATTCTCCCTCAATTAACGCAATCTCGAGTCACTCAACACCCACCCAAACACTCACACCTCCATCGTCACGCTTTTACCTTCCACGGTCTTTTAGCAGCTGGGCCATAATAGAGGGAAAAAGCTTCCAGTAAAAAAAAAAAACTACCCTCTCTTTATGGCGTGACAGCGAGGTACAATCCCGCTTGGCTATACAAAACGTAAGGAGATTTTTAAGAGCACCCGTATCTGTTTTTTCTTCCAATTAGTCGAACGAGGGGGCGCTGCTTTACGATAACAGCAGTCATTAAAAATTAAACGCACGCGGACGCCGGATTAGCGTCTCGCCACAGCGCGCGCGTGAAATAGAGGCAGCCGCTAAACAGACGTCCTGACCGGGCGGCCCGTCTGTTCGTAGGAAATACGAGAGTTCCCGAGGCAGGGGGGGGGAGATGTACCGTAGGTAACGAAACGAGGATGACAGGGCCGTCGACAGGGACAACGGGCGTGCCTAGGCGGCAACAGTGGTCGCGGTCATGCCTCGCGGGCGTCTCTCGTGTATTTGCTTTGATTTGCCAAGTTTTCGGCTAAGTTAGTTACGCCGACTACGACTACCACTACTGTGGTGTGCGAGGGAAGGTGGTGCCTCTGGGCTGTATCCCGTCTCGAATTATGAATGTGGGAAGGGCGAAGGAAGGGGGTCGAGCTCGTCCTGAGTTGTGTGGGCGCATTGTTGCTGTCGAGGTGGATCGCGGGGAAACTTTACACTGCCGAGCGACGGAATCGGAGGAGGCGCGGCTGAAAGGGTCCGGCGTTTAAGTGGCAACAGAGAAGTTTCGCTGTTGTTGTTATTGTTGTCGTCCTTTTAAGGGGTAGAAAATTTGGAAAGTTCGACGCAGGACGTCAATGGTGTTGTTTGGGAAAGTCCTTTGAAGAGTGGCGTGTTTGACGATACTAACTAATATTTGTGAACCCAACGCGCAACGTACCTATTTTAGACTACCTATAAGGTACAAGTATCAGTTGTAAATGCAATTTTTGTGATACTATTTTTTTGTTTATATTCATTTAAGTGATCATTCAACTTGAATGCTGAAAACTTTGCTTTTTTGGGCCCACTATAACTTAAAATAATTTTTTTTTTTTTTAATGTAAAAATACTTTTTTCATGAAAAATTGGTACTTTGGTAACTGTTAAATTTTATCATCAACTCATCGACGTGGTAAAAGTATCACCATACACCACGTACTATCACCATTAGTCTAATGTTTTACAATGCATATCCTTAAATTACGAAACTTTAATGCTGATTACTTAACTGGAATGATATCAATTATTTGCTCAATTTTGTATCATAACATGAATTACTGCAAAAAGTTATGTATTAATGAAATCTTTAAACAAAATACAACAAGTTATAATATATAATTGAGTTTTTCTTGTAAATTCTTAAAAAAAAGTTAGGATGTATGACCCTATTATCGTAGTTCCATGACCATCTTTCCTAGGACCTATGTTAAATTGTAAAATCAAAGGTTATGTTATAGCGGTGTATTTATTATATTTTTTAAATGTATATTGATTTAACAACGGTACTTCTTAAATAAATGTATGTCCATCTCACTTATTAGTATTCATAAAATAATTAGTTAAAGTCTTGGTAATAGGACCATCTACATACACCCTAACCTAACTTATTATTTTGGATCCACAATCCCATACTAACCTAAGATGATACATACATGTTTTAGGATACTTTTACCACGTCGATGAGTTGATGATAAAATTAAATCTGATATTCTGTCATAAAATCAACGAAAACTAAAAAATCTCCCGAATACTCACAAACTCCACAATGGTTATACATGCACGAGATTTTGAGTATAGAGCGCGAGGACCGAGGGCAGTCGTAGGTTGAGGACCACTGGTCCGGATGATTAAACGCGCCTGACAAAAGTAATTAACGGCCGTTGAAGCAATAGAGAAACAAACTCTGGCCGAACAATCGTTAACCGGTAATCGAATGACTGGTCGCGCGAGCCACGGTCATTCGTTGTGATTGTAGTTTCGATTTAATTGCACGCAATGCCTCTCGGCCTCCTGGCTCTCGTCCGACTCAATTACCCGCGCTGATGTGGTTATTTAAAACGGTCGAGGTTTTCGGGTTGCCGGGAAATTACGATTAATTCGATGTTTGTACAGTTCACGGCTTGAACGGCGTTTCGGGCAATAATTTTCTTTTTTTTCGCCTCCATTGTGCTCGTTTGCATTGAAATTCGGAGATGTTAAGCATCGACGAGGCGAATTCAATGGAAATGGTTGCAATTTGATTTTCCGTCAGTTTGCAATTTCATTTGATCGCGATACATCTCGATTTGCGCGAATAATGGCCCGATGATGGCGCCGGGCAGATTGTATCAATCACCAAAGGTATTGGGTACCGTTTGTTTGAATCAAACAATTGCTTGCCTGAATTTACTTGAGCTTCAAATATAATTACTTGCCTGAATGTCGCTCCGTTTTGTTGTAAATAAGTCTTAACCAACGAACGAATGGCTAACGCCTTGGGTTGCCCTACCCATCAACGCGAAACAAAATCCTAATGAACCTTTATTATTTTCCAAGTCCCAAAAATTTCTTGTAATTCAACATTTTCTCGTATTTACTTTTTTAATACTCAATCTTTTTTTATCAAGTTATCCTTCATTAATTTTTTCTCTCTCCTTTTTCCCTTTTTAGACTTCTTTACTTTTACTATCTGCTTTTTCTCATCGGTTATTTATTTATTTTTTTATTTTCTACTCATCTTCCTAATCTAACTCGACTTTATTTTGCTAATGCTCTAGTTTTAGGATGTATCATCATTGCTGTTAGTGTTTGCACATAATTCTCGTGGTATCCTTGTATCAAACCTAATCTTAAAACCACATGTTTCTATTTTGTGTATTTATCATTCTTCAAATTTTTTTCTTCTTTAACAGTAATTTTTTGTAAACACTAAATATATATATTTTTTTAACGTACACGTGTGATGTGCACTCGCTCGAAAATTTATATTGTCAACGCCAACGATACACGGCAGTATTTGGGTCATCTCGCGCACGATGTCATCAATTTATAATGAGAAAAGACCTGGTCCACGTTCCCGCATCAAGTGCACACAAACGAGAGGATTAACGAAACAGCATTCGGTAGCTATTGACGTCGACAGGAACTGAAGCATGTTAGGTGTCTGATACTTATTGCACCAAATGCGAGATCGTTATTTCGACACTTGCTTGATGTCCAAGTGTTACTCTTGACGCGGTGCTTTTTTATTTGTCAATGAAAATGTTAGAAATAGTAAAGCTCACAAATTAATTTGCTAGGTTTCAAGAGCCTTTAAAAAAATTGTTCTTGTTTTTGTCTCATTGTAAATAATTAAAATCTAATTATTCCACTTTCATAATTTTCATGTAATAATGACACTTTTTACCTATATGATTACGTACACACTTTTTTCTAACACTCGGCCCCGACAGCTTGTTCAAAAAACTGTAAAATATTGTTCCCGCTCAATAAAGATCAATAGCCCGGCGAAAACATAACAAAGTGAGCTTTACTCCTTTATTTCCGTATCGCCCACTCCCCAATGGTGTTTAAGCCATTCACCTCCGTTCGCACGCGCGTGGACACAGCAAATTGCTAATTTTCCGAAAATCCCTAGTTACACTTGATCCCTGGCCAACTTTACCCGAGTAATCCAGGCTCGCGTCACCGACGCGGCAAGCGAATCGTCCGTAATATCATACCGATGGTCGACCTTTGTATTATACGCGCACATTACGATTTACGCAAGCTCAATTTCAAAGTGCAGCCGAGCGCGCGTCAAGGGATTAACGATAGGCTTAAAATTGTTACCCATAGGGGCAATATGTAGGCTTAATTTTGCATGGTGAAATTTTCAAAGTGGCGTTTGTTGATTCTTAACTCTGTTTCATTTCAGGATCATCAGGGAAATCTCAATTCATCAAGTCTTTTTAAAAAATACTAGTTTACGTCAATTGAAAAGCCAACTAATTGCTCGAAATCGACACGGGCTTACAACAACCAAATCAACGTTTCGAGCACAAATTTGTTTGAGCTGATTTTCCAACGACGCACGTGGAGAGCCTTTTATGAGCGTTTTATTTATCTGGAAAAACATTTGATCGACTCTTTGATTTTAATGGATCATTCGAATCGTGCGTCAAACAGATGCAAATACAAACATATATGGTTCATTGTAAATCGATTTCCACTTGGCTTGCATTACAAATATCATGTAAACATCCTCTTTTGGCTAAAATCTGCCAGCCACTGTATGGTGTTGCTCGGTTTTGCAATTTCGCATGTTTATCGATTCTGATATTATAAAAAAAAAAAAAACATTTTAAAAATCAATGTTTGACAGGAGAATATTTGAGACAAACTCGATTTAATAATCCATACGCATTAATTAACCCGGAAATTAATAAAATGGTAAGTTTGCTGTGCGAGCGATATTTTGTTTCCTGATGGTTTCCAGTTAGCCCGTGTAACGACTAATTTTTCAGAGTACCACGGCAAGCCCTTTGGCCTATAGTTCTGTAACGTGTGGGCAACGAGAGTATCGTGTCACGAACAAGTTGGAAGTCAAAAGAATTTTTTAATAAAATGAGTTACGTAAAGCTTGCATTAAAATTTTGGTTAATTCGATCAACTAATGATCAGGTGAAATTCACGTGGTTAATGATGCTGAATAATTATTGAATACAACTGGAGAGTTATTATGAATCATAATTACGAAAAATGCTTATTAATTTTGTTGTAAAAAAGTTCCACTCATTAAAATATAAAAGCTGGGGTTAATAAAATTATACGTCCACGCAAATAAAGACGAAAGCTTTTTCCAATTACCAGAGTTCGCGTGGAAAATGAACGATTACAAAAAAAAGGGGAGGACCTTTTGGCTCGTAAAATTCCGTCAAAGAATAATTTCAAGCCCAAAGTCCGGCGATTCGTCCCTCGAGTGGTGGTGGACTGTAACTTTTATTTGCACGCCCGACTGAGGGCGCTTTTACTTTACAAACGAGACTAAATATGCAAACAAATCGAGTTTTGCGTAAACACCCACACACACGTACACGTACAAAAAAGCCCAATAGTCGGATTCGGAATGAAAGTTTCGTGCAATCGGAAAGAGCATTACGCGACGGAGTTTCTCTGGTCGAGTGAAAGCTACTTTGGGCTCCGGGCTCGCACTCATTGGGTAAAAAAAGGGCAAAAAAGACTTGTATTTTAATTTTAAGGTCCACAGGGGTATTGGCGAACAAGGTGATATTTCAAGTGGAAAGGATTAATTTAGAGCGAGAATGATTAATAGACGTTCGATGAAAAAAAGTACCTGTTTTCCGAAATTTATCACGTATTTATTACACGATATATCAACTGAATATTTTCGTGTTGGGAGATAAAGGTACTTGACTGTAATAATTGCTTCATTTTTTTGACATAATTAAAGGGAAAAAGGAGCAGCATAAATTCTGTGATACAAAGGTTTTAAAACTCATAATGAACCCTCATAAAATTCATTTTTGTGTGTACTGTTCTCTTTATTCGCGTTTCTTTTATCCTAGTCCTACTGCGAAATTGATAAAACAGTACATAATATAAATTAAAAAAATTCTTTTACATGGTACGCGATTTCTTGTTGAAAAGGATTTAGTGATTAGGAAAAAGACTTGTTGTTTCTCTGATATTTTTTATGTAATGAATAGATTAAATTTCAGAAATATAATATAAAAAATTAGATGGATGAACCGAAATCAGTGGTAGAGAATATAAGAATAAAGTTTTATGAAATTTATTAGGTATGTTTCTGATAAAATCATATATTGTTTAGTTGTATGACCGTTTATTACAACTAAAGTTCAACAGCTTACTATAAAATAGCAAGAATTGTCAATGGAAAATCGATTGTTTTTCACAATAGAGCCTATAAATAGTTCGGTCGATGATTAATTATTAAAAGTCCCACAGTTGGATTAATGAAAAAAAATTGGGTAAATGTTCTCTCTCCTTTGACACGAATATCAATTAGAGCATGTTATTAGGGTATATTAATTTTACATTTGAAACGGCATCGACGAGTCCGAGACGAGTCTACGTACTTGACCCAAGTTATTGTTAATGTAAAAAAAAAAAAAAAAGATATTTTACGTTAATCTACCAAACATACTTAATGGATTAATTTGCGTGTGCTTCTTAATTAAAAAAGTCATTTGTAGCACTCGATAACACTCGACGAAAGTGTTATCCAACTCTAAAATGACTCTTGTAATGAACAATGGAATGAATAATAATGAAATGATATATATTACAGCTTTTGTAGTAAGTACGAGCTTTACAATTATTTTCAAAATCTCATTGTTTTAATGATCGTTTGCGGATTACTTTCAAGTATACTTATTACATGAAAATTAGTTATGTAGGGCACGTAAAATATGAAAGGGATCAATCGTAAAATCAGAAAATATTTTGAAACATTTCAACTGATAATTATTCTTGGTAAAGTAGCTTATTTCGCATAATTTAACGATTTAAATAACCCCTCATTATTTTACGAAAATCTACTTGAGAAAAAAAAAAAAAAATCATCAATATCAATAATCAGATTGACCAAGCCAAAATACCATGTCGGCTACTCTCGTCGTGTTCCGAGGGTCAAAAAACCGAGCGTCTCACCCTTACGTAACCCGGATCACGTGTAGGGGTCGAGGCTCCCTCAGATGTACACGCACAAGTCGAACCAGGGAGGTAACGAACAATCACTCGGTAAGGGAGAGAGAGAGAGTCTTTTGTTGCGCGGATAATGGATAAACGCTCCTCGATCCTCGAGTCGATTGTTTCTGACGCCGCACGCGGTCCAGCAGAGACGTATTCCATTACAGCAACGCTTCACCCTTTCGGCTCTCTCTCTCCTTCTTCCACCCAGCTAGTTACTCCATTGTCCAACTTTTTTCCTCGAACCGTACGTACGAATTTGATGGGTACCATATACACAAAACACACTGTTTCCGCTTGCAATTGGATGGTAACACAAGACATTATACATAATTTTACAATTGATGTCGAAAGCTTACCTGATTCTTGCCCTTGAGGACGAGCACATTGGTGACGCGGCCAAAGGGCACGCCCAAGTGGACGACTTCGTTCTCGGACACGTCATTCGGGATGTTTCTGATGTGGATAACTCGTGAGGGTTTGACGTTCTGGGACTTGTCGAGCTTTGCCTGCAACAAAAACCACAAAAAGGCCAATGATGAAAAAACTCCACAGTATTAACAATAGAAAAAAACGCGCACGTGATAAACCCAATCAGGCGATGAGCTAAGCGGTGGGCACAAAAAAAGCACAAAGCTCGTTCCGGCGTATTAGACAACAGCGCGCGCGAGCGAAAGAGAGGCCGAGTCGGCTAAGGAAAAAAAAGTGCTCATCCGGTAAAGAGCGAGACTTCCTCGGAGGGGGGTGGGGCGGGGCACAATGGCTCATGTACATGCTCGCAAAAAGGAGAGACGAAAGAAGACCGAAAACTCTACGAAAATTGGGTGCTCAAACGACTCGCGCGCTCTTGCGTACATGCGGGACAACGAGGGAAAAAAAGAGGGGGCGCATTTAAATCGAAGCCCCGTAGTCGAGTGCACAGCCCGGGGCTAAGTTTTCAATCACGGCTCTATCCACCCGAGCCTCCTTCTTCGCTCCTCCGTTCGCGTGGGTCTCCCCCCCCCCCCTCTCTATGTTTGCTTTCTGCTTTTGCGATCCCCTGAAAACCAGCTACCCTCCTCCTTCGTCCACCTTTTGCTCCACCCATACAGCACGCGTACGTGGGAGGCCTACGGCTTATCCCTGTTGCGACGGTGGATGGGACTCGCTCGAAAAAAAAGCCTTGTTGAGGTTTAGTAGGTTTAACTGATCGGAAAACGCAATTCCTGCCGGGAGATAAGACCCCGGGAGGAAAAAATATGGGGGTTACTCGCTTTTTTCCCCGTCAGAGGAGATGGGAGGGTTAAGATGTCTTTTTCAGTTGTTTTTGTTTTTACTCGAGAGTGGAAAATTTATTTTTTAAAAGCTTTTCCATGGATGCGCAAATGTCGATCTAGATGAAAAGGGTTTTCGTCAAATTAAACGAATTAATTGGGACCGATGGAGATTTTCTATTTTCAGAGATCAACATGTAGAAACTTGGGGAGTGATTCACAACCTCTGCCTTACCCCATCTCGTTTGACGGTGAAAACTCGTTTTACATTTGCATTGAGGCTGTTGGATTATTAATCAATTTATAGAGAAAAAGTTTATGCCATATCACACTTGCTATATGGAATGGTGATGATTTTTAAGTATATCTATGACATAGCCCCCAATCGGATTGTTCCTTCGCATCAAATAACGCCAATGAAAGTAGACGAATGATTTCAACAAATTCGATTGAAGCACAATTGTGACGTGATCCTATTCGTCGGATTTAAACCCATTACAGTTGCTATACTTGCAATCAAATAAAAATTCGAGCCAACACCTGTTAAAATTATTTACAATTTAGTATTACTTAAATTTCGTTAAAATGACACAGTGTAGTCGTTTAAACCACCAACATATTACTTTTGCAATGAAAAACAATACCCAAACGCAGTTTTACCGACAAAATATTATCAACTCGATTTTCCAAAAAATACATCATTTTCCTGTACATAGCTGCACCGCAGCTCCGCTATTTTCCAAAAGTATCTTAATTAGATGAGCATTAATTCGAATAATCTACTGGAAAGACACTCCATTCGATTCACTCGAGAGCCAAAAACGAAACAACGTCCAAAAAAGAAATATCAACCACGCGTTTACGCCGTAAAATTTTGATGAAAACTCCCCGGTGTAAGATTAAATTTTATAGAGAGGAGGAGGCAGAGTACGGGGAAGGGGAGGATTTGAAAAATTCGTGAAACACTTTGGATGCCGCGCAAAGGGATTTTTGAAATTTTCAGCGCGTCCGTGCACGGAGGAAAAGCAGGGGAAATATTTCTCCTGTCCGCCTGAACAGGAATGCCGCGCTTGTACTGCGAATTCAAGCTAAAGCTTTTCTCGGACCAGATACCAAAATATGTGTGTGTGTTGAAAAAACAAATGCAACTATTGGTCTGAATCGAATTGTTTTACACATGTATATTGTCCAGAACTACCTACACAAGCATCGTTCGCAAAACCGAATCAAATTACGCGCCAAAACGAGCAAAACGAGCTTGCGGAGATTTTTCCATTTTCCTCGTGCAATTAGAACGACTATAGTAGCCTCGTAAAGACGCTCGCTCAAAGCTCGGAGATTCGGAAGATTAAAAATCTCTCAGTCGGCAGGAGGAGGAAGGAAAAAAAAGAGTAAAATAAAATGAGCGAAAAAAAAAGAGGATGGATTGCGCACACTCGAAGGAGCACCGGGAGGAAAGAAAGAATCAGCGCCCCGGTGAGCTTTCCGAGTGGAGCTTTGCTGTATATAAAGCAAGAGGGACCGAGTGAGCTAGAAAAACAAGAGAGACTAAGGTAGGGGGGTAGGAAAGCTCGTTGTTCGATTGGCCGCCATTGTCTCACGACGATTGGAAAGCTACGTGTGTACGTAGGGATAGAGGAAAGAGGTAAAGTGTGCCTTGATAAATCGCTCGTTGCGCGTAAAGTGGCGTTACCAGAGGTGCAGCAGCGAGAGATGGGCAAAGAAGGGAGAGGTGGTGGTGGTGTGCAGGGTGAAATGTAATCTTGCAGGGAAAAGTGGGCTCGCTTTCGTATGCACTTGGGAGAGTCTCTCTGGTTGTTTAGTTCACTGGATCTTTGATGTGGATGAATAAGACGAATCGGAGCTCTTGTGAATCGTGTTTTTTATTCATTCGCGAGGTGGAGCTTTTCGTTCAGTTTATGACTTTTCTACGCATGTTGTAGTGTTTTACAGATGAATAAGAGAAATTCGCACAGGATCGAGCAAGGAGCTATACACTCTTAAGGGAAGGAATCAAATTATTTCATTATATATTGGTTACCTTATAAAAAAGTATAGAAAAATTTTTTTTATTTTATTATTACGTCATGTTTCAAGCTTATGCAATATCATTACGATATTGATTTCAAAATCATTTATAACCCAAAAACAGTATGCAAAATATTCAAGTCATTTTACATACTTACTTGTAAGTCACATTATACATGGAGAGGACAAATGCTGGTATTTTTTTCATTATAGTTTTCACCAAAGAAGAAAAATTTTATTGAACCCTTAAAAATTAATGCATAACTTTTTAACTTTATCAAGTAACTTGTTAAGTACAATTGCCGATCAAACTTATTAGAATAACGCTCTTTAGAAATAAAGTTTAAAAACTTCCATTCCAGAATTTTACAAAGGTTTGAATTCAAATAAGCGACTCGATTGATTCCAATTGATTCCAAAAACGATTTCAAACAATACTACAGTATACATTTCATAAAAATGCCGTACGAATAAAAAAATCCAATAAAAGTATCCACAAATATCCGATCGGACGGTGTACACATCAGCTCCCGCGTCAATAAGTTAAAAAAAAAACGTGTCCATTATACAGACGCGCTTAATGATTTATGTTTCCGAGACGACGTCGCGTATAGAATTTTGGGCGAATAAATTGTAAGCCGCTACCGCTCGCTGCGGCCTACACTTTTTTTTTCCCCTATCGATCCATCACGCGCACTGGACTCATCAATCAAGTGACAGCCCAGCGACGGAGCGGCCAAGGTGGCGCTAAAGCGAGTCATGTTTCCCCGGCGTAGTGGTCATTGTTGTCGCGGGGGAGAGGACGCTCCTTCCCGGCGGTTTGAGGGTGGCGCGCAATAACAACGTCGTCGTCGACAGCTTGGCTAAAAGTCGAAAAGACGCGTATTCCACCTGCGAGACCTTTTTAATCCAGGGGGGAGGGCGAGGGAAAATCAAAAGGGAGATTTATGGGCGGGTGTGCTTTTGCAGGAGAATAGAAGAAGCCGCTCGCGATTTGGGACTGGCGAATGGAAAAATATGAATGAGATGCTTTCATCCATAGAAAAAGTTGGGAGATGGAGGTGACGAGTGTAGTCTTTGATTTTGCGTTTTTGGATGTCGACAAAAAAAGATGAGCTTGCGAGGAAAGCTATGAGCTTCGAGTGTAAAAGCTGTGCTTTTAATCTGCGAGTCACCTGTACCTTTCGTGCTATTTTTTCGATATCTTTCGTGATATTCGGAAATTAGTTAAATTTTAACGACAATCCTTTAATATTATATGGAAAAATGCTCAAGTAGAGAGAAAAAGAAAAGAAGGAGCGTGGGTAGTCGATCCAGCGCCAGGGTTGACAAAGTACCCGCGCGAGACCGCACGGAATGAGTGCCTCGTATCACACAAGCGACGAGGGAATGCCCGCACACGCATCTCATCCCTCGTCGTTCCGCGGCTCGTCTGCATTTTTACGAGCTTAGCATACGCAGCTTGAATTATTAGAAGGGAACGATCTTTTTTTTTTTCCCTTTCTGGACGCTCTCTTTTTTAGGAGTGAGGATGGAATATTTTCTCCGGGGTGGCTTCGTTAAGGACATTTTTATGAGCTGAGCTTGCGGAGGAGGGGGGTGTTGCCCGAGGTGTATTAGGACGAGGGACGACGAGATTTTTTTTTTTTTTCGAGAGGAGATACCTCGGCACTGGTAATTAGAAATTTAAGTGCGCATAGCCGTGCATGTTTTATACCAGAGCAAGGGAGGAAGGGTAGGAGGACGTGATGTTTTTTTTTTCGCAGAATTTTTTAAGGCTAATTTATGCCTTTGTGCATTTACGTTTGCAATATGTTGGGGTGGAAAATAAAAAATAAAGTTATGCGCTACTCAAAATGGAACGAAGGATGGTACATCATTTTGTATTCGCATACTTATTTTTGCAATGCAATTGCACGAGAGCTATTTTGAATAAAATGTTCATGAAACTAAACATTTCGAAACCTCAGTTTTTGGTATTAAGTACCGAAAATTAATAGTCCGAGGCCTAATATCCTCCTCTTTTAGCCTTTCGTTATTTTTGTTTACAAGTAAATACCGATTTTAGTAAAAACAGTACGAAATTTTACGTGGATCACAAACAACCCCGAAAATCATCAAGTGGAAAAGAAAAACCCCACCCCGCTGATGCGTACGTTTTTACCACCGGGAAATGATTTTAATCTCGACGAGGAGGAAGAGAGAGCGCACTGTGTCAACACTGGGAATCGGATTAGCGAACGAGTTGGCGTGCCGTATCTCGCCGGCATCGGCCAGAGCCGCGCTCATTTTTCCTCTACTTCTCCTCGCCGTGCTTATCTCCAAGTTTTTCTCCAGCTCTTATTTTTTCCTCTCAAAATTACATACACTCTGGAGGACCGCCTCGTACAATTAATTATCCTTTCGCTTGTTTTGCAACATTTTTGTCGTACCCACCCGAAAGGATTAACTATTCCGACCGAGGTAAATTACAAGTCTTCTGGTATACATGAAAAACAGCTGCATTTGAAGAACCATCACTTCACAATTGAACTCCCTGGCCACCCATGCATCGAGCAATACTCGTATGTACGTCAGGGCATCGATTCTCCGGAGAGGGGAGAGCGTCATTGGAAATCAATCAACCTATTTCTGACCTACGCCTGCCTACAAGCGAGTGATTTGAAGGAGAGAGAGAGAAGGAGCATCTATCAGCAGGCCAAACCAAAAGTTCTCATTTCCGGCACTAGTCGGTCCCATTTTTTCCAGCGTCTCTCCAATGGTACTTTTTCCGATCGCACGAGCCATATACATACTTGCAAGCTCGATGGGCACGCGTTGGAAAAAGTGAAAGATGGGACCTATACAAACTGCAGTGCACGTATACATGAGTATGTGGTACGTCAGTATCTTCGAGTAGTTGCTTTGTAGGGGTGGGAGTTGTCTTTGCTGCACACGATCGAGCATTCCGGAGGGGGTTTTCAAGGATGTTTGCACGATTGGAACGAGGAAACTGCGCGATATGGTCGTAGTTGGTTATTGGGTAGTCGATTCATTATTGTTCGAGATGATGAATTTCTGTAGGTAAGAAAATCCATCAGTAGTACGTCGAGGACGGGCTCATCGATCTTCATTGGCAACGGAAACTCTTTAGAGGCCTTTTTTCTTTTTTATTTTTGCGATTTTTCATCAACTTTTATCGTTTTATTGCGAGCTACGTCACGCGTTCTTTCACGAAAGGAGTTTTAACTTTACGAAGTGAAAATAATAGTGGCAAAAAATTAAATAAAGTGTCAGGGTAAGTGGAGTTGTCGGACTTTGCGGTTCTTCGAGCCATTGATCGAGAGCTCGCGTGGAAGGTTAACTTTGAGAGGGCGAGGAAAAAAATGTGACGTGAGAGTTTCGACGACGGGAAAAAGCTCTTTTTTCGGACTTTATGAAAAGAGCGTGTCAAAGGAGCTTTTAATACTGACTTTTTTTTTTTAATCGGGCGTGGGCAACTGATCCGATATTTTTGTAACTAACTGAATCTTAGATGACTAAATGGCGCAAAGTTTCAGGGGTATCTTAAAAAAAAAATTAGATTGAGAGGAACAAACGTCTAAACAAAACTTTTCAAGGGTCAAAGATTGGGTTGTAAAGTAAAGCAAAACTATAATTGGATTGGTATTTTAGCATCAAGGTTTTACTGTCGATTAGGACTGGAGAGCTTGGTAATTTTCCAATTGTTATTTTAAAAAAACAAAAACAATAAAATAAACATGGAATAAAAATTTGATTTTTAAAATCACAGTAAGGTAGTTTGAATAAAAAAATCTTTAAACTCACAATAAATTTTTCAATTCATCAACGAAGCATAGTTGTAAAAAGCAAGCTTATATAAATCTCAGAAAGTCGATGGGACTTTTTAAATATTTTTCTCGTATTTTACAATTCAAAAATACCACCATACATTTTGAATTTACGTAGTTAAAAAAGAAGAAAAAAAAATTGCACTTGAAACCAGAAACCATGACACACCGATTGTTTTTTTTTTGGATTTGAGAAACAAAAACCAAAAATTTCCATGTCACACATGACAAAAGGATCCGTCGAACTTCCAACTCATCTCCATGTGCAAGCGGATGATATATGAACAAAAAAACTTGGGGTGCAGGATCCATACCGTGATACACTACTGAAAGTACAGAAGAAACGTGCAGTTTGGGAAATCCGAGGAGCGTCGAGTTGTATCCACGGAGAGCAACAGGCGTCGGGGTCTCCATTAGAATTCCAAGTGGCGCTACAGTGGCACCCTACGCCGAGCCTCTGATTTCCCCCCCTCTCGGCACACAACCCGAACTGGTTGCGCCCACTTGAACCAGTGCCAAAGACAGACCAACTTCTCGGAGCTCGTTTTTTTTTTTCTCCAAGGGAGGGAGATAAATTCTAAAAACAGCTCGTCTCCGAGTCTCTCCCTCTTTTTTTTCTTTTTCATTCATTTTCCACCGCTTTCCCAAGGTGAAAGTGTGTTTGCGTCCAAGAGCTTACCCTCACCCAATGGGTTATCGCATAAGCAGTATAAATATTGAATCGGACTCGTTCAATCGTTTGTTTGCGGAGCGATTTCAGCTCCCATTATTTCCGGGGGATAGCTCGAGCCACGCGAGTCGTCCTCTTCTCCTCGCTTGTTTGCTCAAAATTGGGATTCATGATTTTCGTTTGAACAACGCAGACGTGATCTTCCCTTTGAAGGCTATCGAGTCAGATCTGCGATGATAAGATGCGTGTGAGTATACATGTGCGACGAAGTTGGTATTTCGTTTCAAAAAACGCGATGACAATGGTTTTTCTGTTGCCACAAGTTAAGAAAAAACAAAAGAGGATAAGAAATTCTTGCGATGGTTACGTATATCGCTTGTACTTATAACTGTGACTTAGTAATAGGTGTCGAGTTGGGGCTGAAAAGGCGAAAATGTGTCGAATTGGGGTTGAGCGATAAGCGGCTTTTTTAATCAGTGTCGAATTGGGGCCAGATTTTTGTCGAGCCATTAACTAGTGTAATTTGCTAATTATGTGCATGTAAACGTATGTTTCGTGTTTATTTATTATCATTTTGTCTGTTATACACTGGGTTTAAAATCAACAACTTGGTTAGCCAGCAGCAAACAGACGCACGTACTTACAGTTATGTTCATTTCTCAAATTTATACAATAAAAAAAAAAAAAATTTCCCAGAATCACAAAAACATTCAATTAAATAGTTTCAAGTAAATAATCTCTTTAAAAATAAAAAAGTTTTCTTTATGTAAGAAAATATTGTCTTATTCTAAGAGAATATTTACTTGGAACTATTCTAATAATGTTCAAGTGAAAAAATTACCATTGAGTACACGGCTAATACAAGCAGATCACGGGTGATGCTCGCCTGCCATATACTTATAAATTAACCTCACATTGACTACTCGTATACTATAAAATATAAAAACAAAATTTTAATCAATTTCAATCATCAAAAAATTACTATTACACTCATTTTAATTATTGCTGCAATTTAATTGAAAACTCGATCTTACGTAACAAATTAGACAATAAATAAAAAAGCTTCAGTCACGTGACAATTTTGATATGAAAAAAGCGACCTATTTGTCAAATTGGCTCATGAAATGGTATAATCAAACAAATTGGCAAAGGAAAGCAAAAATCGAGCGACAGTCAATACCAACGGGGAATCAGGACCAAAGGCGTCTTTTATTACCGATGCGCTAATTGATATTGAAATTACGTCGCTCATTTACTCCTCTCTGCAAACGGGCCGCGACAATCGCTCCTTTGCCCCACCCTCTCTTTCTCATCTCTCCTTGTTACGCGTCCCACCGCAGTGCCATGAACTTTGCTGGTGTACCCAACGCAATATCCTCCGGCCTTCCTTCTCGTTTCCTTTTTCGTGTCCCCTCTTCCGTGCAAGCTCTATCCCCCTCCCACCCTCTCCTTCGCACCAGCACGACGTTCGTCTTTTCTGTCGCTCGTAATTTTCCCCGACTCGGGCCAGCCGAGAGTGGACTTTTTGCGCCCGCCTGGGAGGGACAGAAAAAGTGGAAGAAACAATTGCGGCCACTGGAGAGATTCTCCCCTCCCCCTCCCATGTCCACTAGGTACTTCCTACACCTTTCTTTTACTCTTTGGCCGATTGTCGCGTTTTATTTTTTTTCGGCTGTTCTTCGAGCGTGCGGTTTGCTCTTCCGTTGATCGATTAACGGCTGCGTATGTTCCTTTCTTTGCTTTTGCTGTTATACCGCGAGGGAAACTTTTTTTTCTTCCCCCTCGTATAAAGTGATACTCGATGAGAAAGTGTTTTTACCACATTACAAACAATTTGGTACAACAAAAAACAGTCACTATTTTTTTTTTTTTTTTTTTTTGTACTAAGGGTGTGTTTTTACCCTTCGTTGGATCGATGCGTTATTAATTTGCTGTTTTTTTTTAAAGATGCGAGTTCAGAGATTCATAGAAATGTCCACTCTACGTGTACTCAAATGCTGTAGCAGATAACTTTCAATACAAACGCGTTATATGCCATATGTTGGAGGACAAGTTAAACATTGCAATTCAATGTATAAAGAGTATCAGAGATAACAAGATGACAATGAACATAAACGAGATGAACAATAATATGAATGGGAATTACGGGCCCTCCCTTTACGGAAATCCATGTACCACCAACTTTTCTCACACGCACAAAACAACCTCTTTCAGCTTCTCTTAGCACAAGGTTTCCATTCTCTACCCCCCCCCCCACTCCTTCTTTTTGCGAGGGATCAAAATGTCGTACAGAAATCACCGACAACGTGCCAACGCGTATTACCGCGATCCGCCCCTCGGCACGCACCACCCTCGCAAGCTTTTATTTCACTGCAATTTTCCACCCAATAGCTCTCGCTCTCTCTGCCGCTACCAGCTCTCGTACGTAAGTGTACACAGCAGCAAGCGCAAAAAAAAAAGGACGATAGATGTTGGCTTGAATTTCATCCCGCCTTACATATGTCCCAACCCCGGTGTATATATAGTTCCCGAAACTTGGGCTCCATTTTTTTCTCCCTCGCGCGATCGGTCGCGGCTATACCCCTCCTCCAAAAATGATGAAACAAAAACGAATCGCGCTAGCGACTCGACCTACTTTCCGAGCAAAGGAATCAAAGTGCAGCCGCGCTCTCCGAATTAGTGGAATTTGAATTCGAGCTCGCGCTCCTGTGCACGCGTGTACGTACAAACGGGAGGAGGAAGCGCGTGAGATCGATTTTTCCCGGTTTAAAAGGGATTTCTTTGACGCCAGGGCACTCTTTTTCATTCGATCCGACTTGCGAGAGGGGCCCGCTATTCTCCTTTTTCGCGCGTTCGGGGAAAATCCGGTAGTACGGTGACTTTTCTTTCGAGCGGCTAGTGATCAGACCGGGCTCTAATGAACGAAGGGGGTTTTTTGATTTGCAATCGGGGGCGCGGAGACGACGAGCGTGGCTTTGACGCTCGGGTCCGAAAGATTCGAAAGGATGCAAAAATCAAAGGTACAAAAGTAAAATAAATACAAAGTTGTAACGTGCCTACATGGAGTTTTCAAAATTGCGATGGTAAATATAAAATGTGGGAATTATACCTCACTACGTATGTGGCAAAAAAAAGCTTTAATGGACTGTCAGTCACGTGTAACATTATAACCCAGTTCTATGCTTTGTTTGTTTGTTTTTTTTTTNGCCGTGAACGGTTTTACCCCGGTGCGTATTTGTTTCTTTTATGGATTATTTCGTAGGGATTCCGGCTAACTCTAAATTTTACAAAAATTCCCTACCTAATGAGATGCATTTCGTATTGCGTTTTTTTTTTTTTTTTTTTGTTAGTTCAGCGTTGAGTCGGTCGCGATATCTTTTCGAGATTTTTTTTTTATCGAGCAAAAATTAGACCACACAACATGACAGAAATTCGTTTCAATCGACGCGGGCTATCAGTGATGCGGGCAAAAAGGCTTCGTTGTCAACCGCACGACTCTCGCGGCAGTCACCTCGCGAGAGCGCATTTCGTTTTGGGTTTTTTTTTTTTTTTTTTTTTTTTCGATTCGTCATTTAAAATAAAAGTCTTTGGTTATATCAAGGAAAATGAATATCTTACAAACATATCTTTTGATGCCAAATTTTTCCTTCAACTAATTTCTTGTACGGATAAAAAACACACGCAGAATGTATATTTTTCTTCTGTTTATATAACTGCTGCGTTACTCCCCCCGTTATTTTCGTCGCAAGGATGGGGAGTAACGTATTTTTATTTGAATTTGAATTCAAATTGCTCACAATAGCCACGAGGAGGAGAGCAAGTAGCTTATGTTAGTCGTAATATTTTTTTTTTATGTGATTATGTAAATACGAAATAAAAAGCACTGTTACAACGAGATTTCTGACTTACAACAGAACCCCCTTTCCTACACGGTATATATACACTCAATGTAAAATACCGAGTTTTTTAGTGTCTGCCATCTGTTCTGCCTGGGATTTATAAAAAAAAAAGTGTAATAAAACGAAACTGTGAGCGCTTATTTTATTACGTTTCAAATTTAAAATGTGGTCCAACAATGAAACCGCTAATTGACAGTGATATGTTGGAACGTTATATTTTGTTGGTTTCATCACATGGCAGACAGAGAATCATGGCTTTAATCACGCGGCAATCGCTTTTTCGAGATGGTTCAGTTTTCCAACCCAAGTACAACTGTAAGCTTGCACGGCAGACTGAATTGTTTCGGCTCACTCGGCTACGAAGCCACGACACGCGCCCATTCCCGAATACACGTTACCCGAAAAACCAGTGCATCTCGTAAAGAACAAGCAACGCGAATAGTTGAGACCTGGGAAAAGAAAGAGAGAGAGGAACACTATATAGGCATCACACACCCCACGAGCCATTTTTCCCGCTTCTTCCCTCTGGTGCACCACACGCACACGCTCGTACATCTCCGTGAAATTCATAAGCTCGCTCGCGTTACCCGGCAACACAGACCCCTTAAAAGAGAAAAATAGGCGCAAAAAAACGTAGCTCTTGGAAGCGACCCGTGCGCGTATAACGCGCATACGGTAGAGCATGTAAGAGCCGAATGAACAGTGCGGGAAAAACGAAAATGACAGGAGTCGAGGGATATTGAGAGTCGCTAGTGTCAGTGCAAAGATGCTTTCAGGCCAGAATAAACGAGGACGTCCAACGAGATGTTTATACACGCGTGTCACCACTGATATAAAGATGACTCCCGTCGCGTAGAATAAGTTAAACAAGCCAGCGCCGATATCGTAACTGGACAACGAAAAAACTCGTTTCGCATTCGAACGCGAGAACCAAGCGAGTATTGAATTTCAATTCCGGAGTAACCGATAGCACGGGACTAATTAGGATACGCGTGTAATACCAAACGGACGGGTAGTTTCGTTTTATGCACGCGGATGTATATTATGTACAATATTTGATTGGAGCGGGTTATACTACGTGGATGAATCGCCGCGAAATTCGATTCTGGATTCGTCCGGATTGTTATACGGGTTTAATAAGGTGAAAGCGGGTTGAACCTTGCGACCGACTGGTCGAGGCGAGAGGACCGAGTGTTATGCGAGATTTGTATTTTTTTTAAAGCACGTGCCTGGATTTTAATTTTTTTTTGTGATTAGCATATGTGAAACGAAATTGAGAAAAGAATATTGTTGGAGAATCCAAAAATCTATATAATGTATATAGAATAACGAGGCAGAGACGATGAGCACCGGACTGATACGCACTGCAATTAGTGTGAAAGTAGATTGCAACGATTGGGTTGTTTTTTTGCTCCTTTTTAGGACGCTTAAACGCATCTCCATTTTCTATAGATAGCGTTAATTGAGGCAATATTTTATTGCTGGGACAATTGTGATACGGATACTCAAGTTATATCATGCCAGAGTTTTTCAAAATTGTCTTTCATCTTCAAAGTGACAATATAACTGGGAAGCGCTATCTTAAAAAAACAAAAAAAAAAAACAAAAAACAAAAAATAAAAGATATTTTGTTGATAAGTCAGCTGTACTGATTCAAATACAACAAAAACACACAACATGAATATATTGTGACAAGAAGAAGAGATTAACAAAAATCCACTGACGTGCGGCACAGTAGTCGCGAAATTTTAAAATTACATGAACAAGGGAAAAAGACAATACGTCAAATTACGGAGAAAAATCGCGGTCGAGGTACACACGTACACAAAAGAAGTACGAAAACAAAGAGAAAAAAAATGGGGAAAGGATATACAGAGAAACAAAGCAAACATCTATAGTTTGAAAAGGAAAAAATAAAAAAGAGGGAAGGGACTCTCTCAGCTCTCCCAAGGGGAGAGCGACAAATCTCGCGGGAGCGAGGCGCATTAACCAATTGCGACGACGTCTATCGTTCCCCGGGCCTTTAGTCCTTTTCTATACCCCCTCCCTCCTTCCCGCGAGGAGGACAGTTTCTCTCGATCCGATTTTCCTTTCTGTTCCTCCCATCCATCTGTCGTCGACTAATCTCGATCAACGTAGAAAAACTCCCGCACAGCTGCTTCTCCCCTCCCGCCCCTATTTTCTGGGCCACGCATGTTATAATCAAGCGACCAATCCAACCGGACATGGGCGCAGTACCGTGAGAATTGAGTCATTACAATTTAGTGCCGAAGCACGTTGTACCGCAGCAAAGGAGAAGATCCAATATCCACACTTTATTACACGGAACATGACCGAAAAAAAAAAAAAAATCACGCTACTCCCTTCAAAGTTTACAACCACAAAAAAAAGTAAGCAAACTACCCGCGTAGTGCGTATTCGGAAAAAAAAGCGAGTGACAGGTACGTGACGTTGGGCCATGTACGAGAGCGATATTCGTCGTCCATCCGGAGCTTCATCAATAACCGAACGAGCGGATGCGCGCCAGAAGAAGGGGGGGAAAACGCGTAACTTTTACCCACACCGCTGCCCTCCTTTTTTTCTCCTCTTCCCCCTCGCCGTCACCCGCATCTCCCTAAAACCAATGAGACCAACGAGCGAGCCGCGATATCGCGCCACCCGGGGCTTGTCACGTACCCGTCGATTTATCGATCTCGGCTCTATCATGGTCCTTTCTGACTCCTCTTTAGCCCCTCCCCCGAACTTCCCCCCCTTTTTTTTTCGAGCGAAGTTGCGGTGCGATTTTTCATGCGACACAGTCACGCGAATTTCCAAACGACGGCTTCATCAACGCGCGCGTACTTCACGCACTCCACCCTTGGCTCCGAGCTCGTTTGGAGATCAAAGGAGAACAAAACTAATGACGCCGAATAGTTTTTTTCCTCCCTTTTTTTCTAGTTTTTTCAACCCGATGCTGCAGGGTTTTGTACTCGCGAATCGATTATCCGCGCGGTCGTGGAGCTTTTGAGTGTGAGACGAAGCATCGGCAATACGGGGTGTGGACTATTGAAAAATGATATATGGCTCGCGAGTCTGATGATATTGAAAACGCGTGCAGCAGGTGGCCGAGGTAATTGTATTCATGAAGGTGTGAAATTTTTATCAAGTGAACACGAGTTTAACCCGAAAACACGCGAGCACGTGCGGATTTCACATCTCGAGACACCCTTGGCAGCGAGCCATGCCCTCCCACTGTTGTTGCGATCTTGACTCTGTAGGCTACTCGGTTACGCGCTATTACTACGAGCAATTACATCGGCTCAGAGGATTTCACGGTGTACGGCCTGGATGGTGCGATGAGATGCTCAATTGACTGTTGTTGTTTTTTTCCATAATCAGTAAAATCATCGAAAAACCAAAGGGGAAATGGAAAATTATGAAAGATGAAAAATACTTCGGGTTTTATTATCGGTGATTTATCATCGCTCCTTTGGAGTTTTAATTTAATAAATTACTGACGCTTCATTTATCATATTATTTTAGCGAAAAATGCGCATACACCCTCTCCCCCCCCTTCCATCTACCGGGCTGGCGTATGCGAAATCAATATCAATTCAATTTAATCGTATTATACGATAACGTCGCGCAAAACGCACTTTGCAAAAATTTCGCTTAATAAATATACACGACGAGGACACATTATGAAAATGTATTATCATCATCGAAGCATCATTGGATCCATAAAGAGTGCCGATTTCACGTGAAATTGCGAATTACCGTGGGAATTAATTGAACTTTGCGAAAAACACGAGGAAAACTTTTACGCCGGAAACGAGCGCGGTTTGAATAATAGAGGGGGGGGGGGGCGTCCATTACGAAAACGCGTTTTTCCTTTAATTGATTAAGTGCGACCACAAAAGTTATGAATATACTCGGAACATGCAAACGACTCCCAACGTGACAATACGGCAATAAACTGCAGGCACACGGCCAAATGTGGCCCGCAAACTTCACCCTCGAATTCAAATCGTCAAAGGAAACGCAGCACTCCCGAATCCCTTCCTCTGGTTGACGCAAGCCCCGGCTGGAGGTCAATTTGGAGCACAATCTGAGCAAATCCCTCCCCCCCCCCTCCCCTGCTCCGACCAATCTCATCTTTTCGAGCGAAAAGTATCAAAGAGCGAGCCCGGGGTGGAAAAAACGAAACCCGAGCGTCTTTTCCCTCGAAGGAGAGGGATGACCCTTTTTTATTAGCGCATAAAAGCCAGTGGCATAAAAGGCCGATTTTGCGTCGTCGCTAATCCGGAAAATGAGATCCATCCCCGGGCGGAGCATCGTGCAGGAGCCAACCTTCCGGTCGGCTTCCATCTTTAATGGACTCGCGTGTAAGCGCTCCTGATCAATGTCGCGTCTTTCTTGCTCTCTTTTGGTGGCTTTTTCCCTGCAGCCTACCGTATGACCTGATCTCTTTTCGTAATGGAGTTCCATTTGGTCCCAGGGAGGTGGTGGGCTATTGTCGGTATTGACTGGGACACACCACGTGGCCGCACCGCGTATTAATTAATTGTTCTTTCGACAGAAGGGGGGGGGGGCCAACGACAGTGACTCGATTGGGTATCAAGGGGGATTTTGCTGATCAACGGAAGGGATTACGGGAGGATTTTTCTTTTTGCGTTTGATTCTTCGTCGGGCTGATGGGACTTTTGGGCGGCGCTGCTCCACTTAGTTACAGGGAGGGATTTTCTTTTCGAAATCTAGTAAATCTTGCCTTACGTGACGATCGAAGGATTTTACTCGTCACGGGGCAACTGATCGAAAAAAAAATGAAAAATTTCGCAGCTTAAACGATCGAATGAAAAGAAAAGGAAATTTGTCCTTTCTTATTGAATGTTGACATGTTACATAGTTCGGTCAACGTAAGTAAAAAAAAAAAAAAAAAAAAAAAAAAAAAAAAAAAAAAAAAAAAAAAAAATCGGAGGCAGCAAGCAGCACGTTACAAAGCCATCATCACCACCAGCGACAATAAGAGTCAAACTCTGGTCGCAATAAAAGTCCAAGAGGGGAGAAAAAGTTCCTCCCGATAATTGACTTTGCTGACTCGTGAGTTCCGTAACGACTTCTTAATGTCGCTTTTTCTCCTCTTGGAGACGAAACAACAAGCGATATCTCTTGCGTGTCGACAAAGATGATAAAGTCTCTCGAGACGACATCTCACCGCAATCGACTGTTGCTCCATAAGTGTTTGACCACCACGATTTTTAGGGGCTGTTAGCGAGTACTACATGATGGTTCGATCGACCCCTGATAGACCAGCAAAAATCAACTTGAGTGTCTCGCAATTAATAGCTCGGAAAATCTGCCGCCAGTTTGATCGAAAAGACACGCATACGGGGGAGGTGGGGGTAAAGTAGAGCTTCTTCGCAGTGCTCGGGATGGGAAAAGAAGAAGAAGAAGAAGCAGTAATAAAGCGAGCGCTCGGATGTCACGGTAGATCGAGCGCTTCTGCTTCCTTTCATGCGCCGGAAATTCGACGCGGAGGGGCAAGAGGGGCACCGAAATACCTCGCGGGCTCCCGGGGAATCTCATCGGCTCGCGTACCTTTTCGCGGAGCTTCTGAATTTCGGGACTACGTGGCAGCCGTATCAAGAAAAATTTTGTCCGGGGCGAGATGAGCGCCCTCTTGAAAATATATTAACGTCTCAAGGAGGTGGATTCCTCGGATTTCCGAGAGCCCCCTCTTTTTTTTCCATTCACTGCGCGATGCATCTTTATTTCTGGCGGTGGATGTGGACATTGTGACTGTTATTGCGAGTAGATTTGAAATTGATGCACGTATGTGAGGACATTTTGTTGTAGCTTTTATTTTTTCGATGGTATGGGGATGGCGACCTAGCAAACTAACCTCAAATGGCGCAAACGGTACTTAGACTCTAGCCAATGAGATGTGAAAACGGTTTGTGCACGAAAGTATGAGGTCCCTACGGCCAGTAAACTCAACATAGATGGCGTACTGTAGCTGAAAGAAAAATGGCGTCACTGACACACTATTGCTAAGTGACAACAATATAGTATGTGGACGTACTTTTGAGACAACATCTCCGTCACGTTGATGTCAGGCGATCACGAATAGTATATTTTTGTCAATGCCCCGCAATTTTTCTCTTAGCTACAGTACGCCATCTATGCTGAGTTTGCGGACCGTAGATACTTTCGTGCATAAACCGTTTTCACATCTCATTGGGTAGAATCTAAGTACCGATTGCGCCATCTGAAATTAGTTTGCAGGGTCGCCATCCCCATACTCGATGGTGGAACTTGGAGAAATATTGGCTGTTTTGCACGAGATTCGAAAATTTATGAGCAATCATGAGCAGCACATGGTGAAAATCAATCGCGTTGAGTTAGATTTCTGTCATTGGTCACCTTGTCGTTGATTTCCTTTTGAGAGTTCGACATGATCGGAGACGCTAGGCCATGAAACTCGGTGGGGTTTTCTAGCAACTCTGTCAAATCACTTTTTCAACATTTTCTGGCCTAAAAAGGTGCTGATAAAACTTGTCACTATTTTGGAGACACAAAGTTCAATTTAAAAAAAAAAATTATCAAAGGGTTTCTTTTTTACTCCAAGTACACAAAAATGATGGGGTTATTTTTTGTTTTCTTTATCTCAATAATTCTTTCATTATCGTGAATGATGAGGGATTAGAGAACCCCGAATGCCGATTCGCTCTAGAATGCAAGAGTTACACCTGTCCATGCAAGTCAAGAAAAATCGAAGTTCACAGCAAAAAATTCTCCGCCAAACAAGAATTTCTCCAAAAAGCGCTCTGTTGTCATGGTGTATCGCGCCTTAACTTGTCTTTTAAAATACTGTGACGAGATGTTTGTTTATGCAACCCCAAGGGACCAGCAAGTAAGATTCGCGTACATTTGCCCGCTCGGGAAAAGCGACGGATGCAAGAACCCCTCCTAAAAAAAATCACTCGTGCACCAGCCAGCAATGAAATATTTATCTCACCGATGCCAGGCGAATATTACACACACCCCCGCGCGAAACGAAAAAGAGACGGATACGTAAATATTTGACCGTATTCGCGCGTTTACGGCGTGCAAAAAGGGAGGAAGGATTGTGTGCAACCTCGTTTTCTCCGTGGAGCTCGATCGATCGGCTAGCGCTCCTCAAAGAGAATGAACAAAAGCGAGGGCTCCTCCTTTTCGGAATATTTATGAAAAACTGCACGCGGTTGGGACGGGATGCGGCATAGGTGTTGCACCTGCCCGACTCTCAAGTTCTTTTCGTTGCGAAGGACGAGCTGCTATACACTACGATGATTTATGTATTCGAGGCGACGGGCTTGGGAAACGAAAAACAAAAACTCGCGATGCTCGGGATGTTAGGAAAAATGTTGCGAGCGCACGTTGGGGCGCAAGTGAGTGACTGGATGTGCTAGTTGTTTTTCTTTTTCGTTTCTTCTTGATCTAGTAACTTTAGTAGACCTTCTAGTAGTTTTCAATTTATGAGTAAAGACACTGTTTGTAACCGAGATATGAGAAAATTTTATGGTTTCGGAATATCGAAGCTGAAGTCGAGGGGCTGCTTTATAAAAATAGTAAATCCTTGCATTCAATAGTACATAAATAAACAAATGCCTACACAAACAAATATTTAACTTGATAGAAATTTCCTCGATAGAAATAAAAAGTATGCTCAGCCTTATTTTACTCTTTGACTACATGAATAGCCAACAGAGCGATAAGGAAGATACTGCATCGACCTAACCTAAAAAATCGAATCCAATACACCGAACCACCTTCGCGCGAAGCCCTAATTTCATTTGCACTCTATTTATTAATCCGCACGCGCAAAGGGAAAAAGGGGTTTTGAATTTTCCTCGACTCGCATGCACGTCTCGGACACACAGGTATCGAAAACTCGCGCGCGTGAAAGGGACGATACGCACTCGAGTGCAGTTGAAAAAGCAAAGTATACCCACCCCAATGGTATTGGGCTCCAATGAGGGCGCTGCCAAACGAGGTCAACGAGAGTTCGCATCTCTTGCGCTCATAGTACTCGATCAGGTGCGTCAATAGAGCTCCATTCGACAAATTGGTGATATACACGCGTGCGCGCGCGTTGAGCTTGCGATGATTTCTAAAACTAGAAAGAGCGCGCGCAGCTTTTTTTTATTTGACGTTGTATGTACCGGAAGGGCTTTTCGATTCATCGCTTTCATTGAATTTCGAGTGCTTTTTGGGGCCGTGGAAAAGAATCGAAAAAGGGTTTTTGTTTTCAACTCAAAAGCCGAGGATTTTGTTTTTTTTTGTGTATTTTCAATTTATTTTTCAAGCGAAAACTTGATAAATGTCACGCTGTAACAAAGTTGCGTGGGAAACTTTAAAGGTATTGCTGTCCAATTACAAGAGAGAATCGTTGAAGGGGGTTTGTAACTGAGACTTGACAACACCAAACAATCCTCCATTTTACTTTATTACGATAACGTTTACGTGATCATTAGGGAGTTTTTCTAATAACACACAATTCTTTCGCTTATTGGTGCTTACGTTTCCCCTCTTTTTTCTGGAATTCACCTTCAGTTTTCTTTTAAACAGCGAAACTATTCAAGAAGACAAAAGCACCTATGACGAAGCGATTCTTCACGAACTTGTTTCAAAAAATCTACTATCTTAAAAGATTGATTGTCACGTGACTGAAGCATTTTTATTCGTTGTGTAATTGGCTGAAACAGGTCAAGTGTTTTGTTTGGCGGACAAATTGAATTAAATTGCAGAGAAAATTAAAACAAAATGAGTTGATCATACAAATACTATCAAAAGTAGTGCTACTTGATTTTTTTTATACTCTGAAAAACTAATAATATATTTATATTTAATTCAATCAAACATTATGTTAACTTATCAAATTTAAAGGGAATAGAAAACTAAACCATTCTTCATACAATTTTGTTTCTAAAAAAATCGACAACACGTTATGATAAAAAATTATACTGGTTTTATAGTCACAATTAATGATGAAGATTGCATTAAGCGCGGTTTCACAACTGAGACGAAAATAATTAAAAGCGCGTTTCATCGTTAGTACCATAATCGAATGTATTATTTTACGCATATTCTATAAAATTTATAGATATAATCGATCGTACAAATTTTTTACCAACACAAGTCGGACAAACAACGACAAAAAGAAGCGACTCACCTTTTTGGCCTCGTTGTTGTTCTCGGCGTTGTGGTGCGGCTGCGGACTCATCGCTGCGCCATTGACTGCGCCTCCGCTCTGCGACAGTAGCTCGTCGCTGCCCCTCTGCAATCAGAAAAAAGAGCAAACGTTTTCTTAAAAATAAAAAAAAAAAAAAAAACACTTTTCCGCAAACACTTTCCAATCCGCTATTCAAACATTCAACCTCATCGCGTAGCGAGAGACCTCTAAATTTTACCGTCCATCACTCGGCGTGGGGAGGGGGGAGAAAGGGCTCGGGATTCAATTCGAGACGCGTTAAATATGTACGACCCGACTGCGACGGCGGGGGAAAAAATATGTGGAAATCGCGAGCCGAACCCAGCGAGGAGAAAGGAAGGAAATCTCGAGAAATCGACCGAAAAAACGTACCGCATAATCCGCGTAAAAGCTGCAGTAGTAATACAAGTAGCTTACTCCCTGCGATTGCGGGGAGGAGGAGGTATGGTTGATCAAAGGAAGAGGGTGCGTTTTACTGTACCTACGACCCCGTTGTCGTCCAGTGGCAGGCGCCTCCCTTTTCGGCTTAGCCTTTCTCGCAGCTCTTTGGGAGGAAGAGAACGATACGACTTAGTTGCTGGAGAGTTAATAATCACCGCTAGGAGGATTTAGAGAGCAGGGAGACTCGTTTAAGTACTACCTTTTTTTCTTTTGAGTTTTACTCAATGCTGTATAGTATCTCGTTCTCGAAAATTTCACGTATACGAAAGCACATCTTATGTTTGAGTTTGGTCAAGTGCCCCAGAGAATCGAGTACATGATATTTGGTCAATTTGACAACTAGATTGCTGGAATAATAAGTTTGATTTAACCGCATTCGAGTGATTTATTGAAGTTTTATTGAAAATGTTAAGTATAGCAAAAGAAGTTACTAGCTCTGAATCACACATGCCAAGTGATACGAAAACTAATCATGGTGATATCAACGAGAATTTTCACACGTACATCTTTGTTAACCTCGTTTTACCTCAATGTCTAGAAAAATTTTCTGTACTCTATAGACCCTAATTTTAAAGGTATATTCTTCATCAACTTCTACATTCTTGTAATTCCAAAATAGTTCTTACAAAATTAGCATTTCTGCGGAATAAACAAGTTAACTTTGAAGCGAAAACCAAAAGCGGCAGAATAAGAAAATCGTACCCAGCGTAGCATAATATACACGTATTATAACGTAGCCATCAGCGTCAACGTCAAGGCTCAACTGTTTGCAGCGCGTATCCTGCGACTCGGGCATAGAAAACCACAAACAAGTGAAACAAAGAGTAGGGAGAAAGAAGACGCTTTTCCCGCAGAAACTTCTGCCGGGGACAAGATGGAAGAATTAGCGGAGAAATCGAAAAAAGAGACTACAAGCAAAGGGAAAAGAAGCAGCCGCGACTTGGAAAAGGATGACGTGCGCGACATTTGGTGTCAGCGGGCTTTGGTGGAAGGTAAAGGGGACGACGACGACAAACGGATTCCATAATCCATATACGTTCGCGGGGGAGATAAATAATACACGAGGACTAAGCGCTGCTCGGCCGGATGTTAGCTGCCGGATAAGACTACCCCCTGGCCACTGCCGCCGCACCACTTGTATCCCCTCGCGGGAAAAGGAGGAAAACGAAGGACCGACCGCTCAACGGCTCACGCTTTTCTATATCCCACCGCCACCTCCTTTCCAGCCATCCGATCTGGAGACACGAGAGAATCCATCCACTCGCTTTTTTTTTTCTCTTCCCTCACCTCTTCTCGTTTCAACCTTTACTCGCGTCGGTCTTCCGGAGAGTACGGCTGGCAGCTCGTCGTTTTTATTTGAAACTCCGGCGAGGGGCACTCGTCGCAAGCACAATGGAAATGAAAGAGGAGACTTCGCAAGAGGTTCTTGGCTCAAAGTTAAGCGAGCTGAAAACGCACACTCGACCGGAGTGTCGACGACGATACATTCAACATTTATGGCCAATAAAATGTCCATCTGTATTGGTATGGACAATTTTTGAACTGCATCACGTGTATTCGGAATGGGAAATAATCAGTGATCAACGGAGAGGACTACTTTTGGGATTAACCATGTAAGATTAAATATCTGAGCTAATGTACAGGTACAACGTGGAACAAAAATAAACAATGAAGGAAATTAGAAACAGACTTCATAATCGTCCATCAATTTAGAATTCGATATATTACTTATTTTCTAGACCACTGTTACACTGCAAATCGAAGTGTGTTATTTCAACCCACTTAAGTGGTTAATTTTCTGTAACACTTTTTTACTCACTTTAATCTGGGTAATTTTACACTTTTGAAAGTGTGCATTTATGATTTACACACTTAAAAAGGTTTGTTTTTACACATTTCATGTGTATAAATTATGGTAAGTACACACTTGTGAAGTGTAAAATTACCTATTTAAAATTTAGTAAAAGTGTTACAGAAAATTACACACTTATGTTGGTTGGAATAACACACTTAGATTTTTAGTGTACATTTTACATAAAATGTACTTACGCAAATACTTACACGTTAGTTTTTACTAAAAATCAACAATACGACGTATCTGTAGAGCGCTTCATTGGTCATTTATAGACTTGTATCCGTAAATCAAACAGAACGATCGACTGTAATGGAACTTGTTCGAATATAATAAACGTCTTATATTTCACGAGCTTAATGAAGATAATATTTGTCTTCCTGCATTTTATTCGCGTAAAACAAAAAACATGATTGCTCTGGGCAACCCAACAAATGTTTCGAAAAGAAAAACCAGGTCATTATTGGTAAAACAACGGAACAATGGCTCTCGTAACTGAACCTTTATTTCCCCTTACAGCGGCGATGATAAACGCAAATCTGGTCTCCCTTCCGACCTTTACACATAACACTATCGTTACGATAATGTACGCGCGTACATCAGACGCGTTTGCCCACTAACTAACGCCCGACCATCCGAATAAAAAGAAATCAAGGCAATATAAGCTTATGACCCCTCATTAGTAGCGAGCGAGTATTGAACTACGTTATTAACCCCCGCCGGTGGTGCTGGGCTTTCTCGTATGTAATGATCAGTTTCCTTCTCCGTCTTTGCCGCTTTTTCATCCCCGTCGAGTTTCCCTCGGTTGCCCAACCTCCCCCTCCTCGAACACTCACATCATTATCATCATCTTTTGCGTTTAACTCGCAATCGAGTCGTCGTTTTGGGTGTAGCCGACCGATACCTCGGAAATGCTTTCGTGAAAATAACGAAGACGTTGGTAATGCGCTACCGTAGAGTGGCACGATAATGAGGTTTGAGCGTGGCGAGATTTCGCTACTAATTAATCTCGTGCGGATAGGTATACGTAGCGGCGGATCTGATAACGCGAGCTTCTGGCTTGGGCGTGTATGTAATGTTACAAGTACTGCTTGAAACAGTATCGGTTCCGATGCTCGGGAATATCTCGCACTTGGGGCGGATTAATTAATGTTTCGCGAGACCATTTCTAACAATCAAGTTTGGATCTCGGTACGTGTTGCTGATTGATGTTGCTGGTTTCAATGTTGTCGAGTATGGTAAGGCGTGGAGACGGCTTGGACTTTCTTTGTTGTAGAACTGCGATTATGGTTGGACAATCTTGATAAACATTTACTTTGCTAATTTTTTGATTTACTTTGACAACAGCCAGAAAAATCACTGAAATTAGTGTTGCAATGGGTTCATCACCTATATAATGTATGTTAGCAAGTTTGCCATAGACTTGACGAACTCATTAAAATAAATATATATGGATACGCCTCAATCATCAATTCGAATTCTCAGTTAAACGGAGGATAGTAAATCGTTTCAATGAACTTTAAACAACTCTTTACAGTGAGCTGGTAAAGTAACCGTTTTGACGAGAAAATTTTATCTTACGCGTCTCATTGCCAACATCATTACGACATGACAAGCTTGTGCATTTCAGATGATTGTAGTTTGAAATAAAAGTGGTTTTGCATATTTTACCAAGTAACTATTAAACTAATTTTATCAATTTAGCATTCATTGCCACTATTAATATACTATACTGTACCAGGTATCACTCACGCTAGGAATTTCCGCACGCAAAAGGTCGTATTTTTTTGCAAAAAGCTTTTCACCAAACAAAATCCGAACAGAAGAGGAATGGGGTAGGCTTTAAAAGAATCACCGGCCTGGATTGTTTTTCCTCCGGGGAGGCCGAAGAAAATTCTTAGGCTGAGAGAACAACACACGCATGGGATGAAGGGGGGGGGGGGAATAAGCACAACCTGTCAGTGAAGAAGATAAGAGAAAACAATCGCGGAAAATCGCAGGGTTGGGGTATTTGTTTCGGGATAGCCAGATTCTTTTCTCCTGGTAAATAAACAGCCTGCGAAGCTGGAAATGAGAAAGGGGGAGAAGACGAGCCGAGGAAAACAATGCCCAAGCGTGTTTGCTCCAAATAACCCGATGGTTACGCGAAAGCAATGTCAGTAGTGACAAGTTGTGTACCGTACGAGTAGAACTCACTTTCCCGTTCCCGCTCTCTTTCCCATGTTCCTTATTTGCTTTACACGTGAATGTACTTCGGCAAATGGTGGATTTATTTTTATGAGAACATGTCTTTGGTTATTTATTGTCACATGGACACTATGGCAAATAAGAATCCCTGAAAGCAAGAATTATCCTGATCACGTAATGATTGGTCCAAGTAGTGCGTAGTGTTTCAATCTGAAATCACAGTCTTATGTTTTTTCTTAATCACTGACAGATGCAGCATCGGAAATTGTAAGTTAATTGATTTCACAATAAATCAGCAAATTTTTACCGTACAAAACGTTGTTTTGGTTACAACAAAAATTAAAATTTAGTATAACACTGTACCTGAATTAAGGTCAAAGCATTCCAATGTCACACGTTTAATCCGTTTAATCGCACTAATAATTAAAAAAGAAAATACCTAATGGTTTGGTAAGAAAAAAAAAAAAAATGTAGAATAACGTGGATATCTGTAGAAATTTAATAATTTATTCCCATGATTTTATCTTTAATCATCAATTAAAACGGGAGTGATTTACAATAATTTTGTCAAATTAAATGAACAATATATGAAAAATATAATTTTAAAAACACAAATGTAGAGGAGTTGAAAAGCCCGCGTTGTTAATGAAAAATCAAGATCGTTTTTTGAAATGCTAAAAAAAAAAAAAAAAAAAAAAAAAGTTGAAAATTACGGAACTCTTTTTATTTAAAAAAGAATTGTTGTCAATTAGGAAACTGCATTGATCATGGATTGGATCAAGGCAGGGCAAACATGACCTTTTGATCTTCGAGTTGTATTTTGTTGATATTTTATATAATTCAAATATCAATTTTTTTTAAACTCGGTAATGAATTTATAAAGTAATTGTATGTGGGAGATAGATGTTGTGAAATAATGTACACGGAAATCGTTTGAAGTTATTAAAGAGATATTACATTGCATGCGGAAGACATTGTCAGAAAAAAACGTGAGTGTGGGAGGGGAATCGAACCCGGCTTCTTCACACTCGCAAGTCTGCACGCTAACCGCTTGACTACGGACGCCGCCTCATGCATCTGTACGAATGGTACCCTTAGCAGAGTTATAGTTGTACGACGGGTTGCCTATTGACTGGCGGGAGCCTTTTCTAATTTTATCGCAGTTGTAGTCATGTCCATACTATATGGCAATTCGCGTCGTAGCCCAATACTACTAGTATGTATGTGTATACCTCGGTGTGTACTTATTTTATTAGTTTTTTTTTTTTTATAAAAACCTAATAGCTTTTTTACACATTACATACCTATGTTAAATTTGTTTCTGTTGTCTCACATGATTACATTTTTGTAATGCTTATTCTCACATTAAATTACATTGCTTCAAGTACTCATAGCTGTAAGTGCTTAAGAAATCGGTACAATATACAGATTAGTTGTCCAAGCTATAAAATTATTTAATTCTAAACACTAAAACAATTTTACCTATGTCCTTGATGTATAGTAAAAGAGAGAAATCGTCCAAAAGATAATAATATACATATGTAGAAATGTATGACTACTCATTCGGCAATGTAATAAAGCATCTCTTTTACAAACAACCGTTACCGATACCATTGCAGAAGCAAACAACAAACCACGCCAAATAGCGACATAAAACAAAAAAACACCACTTTACGGGTTTTGGTCACACACACCTTGTTTGTACCGTATATGAATAAAAGGCCCACACAATTTGCCATTCGATAATGAAAAAACATAATACCCACTCTTGTTTATACGCGTTCACACAATAGAGGGCATTCGCCGTGTTGACGTTAAAATGTTCATAATATCATCAGCGGAGTAATTATCGAGGAGAGGGCACCACGCTGGTACGGCAGCCGCAGCGGCAACACACACCGGATGAACATATCGTGCGTGTATGCAGAGAGAGAAGCGGGCAGTCAAATTAGCAATTCGTAAATTAGCTTTTTCACCCCTCCCCCTCCTCATCTCTTGCACACACAATCCTGTTGCCTTGCGTATAGTACACATACTCATTGCGAGGGATTCGATTAAATGTTACGCGTAATTGAATGGCTCCTGGCCGAGGCGGACATTATTACGTCGAGATCCCTTCCAACGCATATGATCCCGCTTGCTCTATAATAAGCAAAAAAAATTAAACGAAATATCAATTGCGGGTACGACAGTAGCCCCACAGTTTATTTAGTTTAATAAACACACGTCTACGGTCGAGCCAGCGAAAATAATTTAATACGCGTGGACGGTCGTGCGCAAAATGGCACAATAATTAACTTAATTTAAATGTTCAACCGCTGTACGTCCACACTCACGCTGATAGGCTGAAACAATGTATAAACAACAGTTAAAAAAAAGGCGTGTTTCATCCCTCCCTCCCAGTCGATCGCTCTGTGTTTGTCCTCACTCCTGTACCACCCTCACCTGTCAACCATGACTTGCGCCAGATGAAAGCGATTTACGCACGCAGCTTATTTGTAGCTCAGGAACAGGTATAATTTCATCCCTGTGGAATATTACAATCTGGGCTACAGTGACATATCAATCCGACTAAAATTATAATGATTGAGGCCATCACTCGTCGATGTTAATATTGCCGAAAATTAGAGATTATCGGCTAATGAATATTGAAAAATCCAAGACTTTTTTCGTGTCTAAACAAAGTGTAATCGTGCTGATTTGATGAATCGCATATCTTTTTGTTGTAGGATAGCGCGGAATCTTAATGAATGAAAGCTGCGCGCATATATTTTGTTGGTTTTTGTGGATATCGCTGTACGGGTGAACCCAATTTATTCCGCTTATTGTTATTCTTATTTTGATTAGTCGGAGCGAAAAGTTCATTCGACGAAGGAGTAAGCAAGACGTATTAAGATGGTGAATTTTCGAGGCAAAGTTTTCACGGTTGGGCCCTTGGGAGAGCGATGACTTTTTTTCTCGCAATAAGAATGAACAATGAAGATATATTTTATTCACTTTGCGGCAACGCTCGCGAATCTTTTATTTGCCCTCCACCGGTTGGTCGGTGTTTCACATTTTTTTCTTACCCTCCAGTCTCCTGCGATTCTTCGAAAAATGTGTGCTAGTATGGTTTTACGATCGTAAATTTTTAAACAATGAGTGAACGTATACTGTTAAGAAATTGTAAAGCATAGGATGAGAGAAAGAGAGAGATGGAAAGAAAAAGTGTTGATGACAAAATTTTTAGTTAAATTTTTGTAGCAGCGTTCAAGTATGTTAATTTCAGTTAATTTAATAGTTTATTTTAAATTTCGTGTTTACAAACGATAAATTTTAACAAAATTAAGTGTCAAAAGTGCCGAGTGCATCATTAACCTTTTTACTTGAAACATGGAAGAATAAGTCCATACATTTTTTGTAATAGTTAATGCAAACATGGGAATAACAATATGTACACAAAGGTAAGATGAATTGAGTCATAATTTGCATCGTATTCTTCACGATGTACACAGTTGGTCCCATGTAGGTACGACAATAGGGTGCTAAGAAGAGAAACAACCACAAACAGACATGTATATGGATAAAGAGAGAATGAAGGAAGAGAAATAAAAAGAAAGTCTGACGAATATAAAATAAGAAAACTTTGCACTCGAGGAAAAGTGTACCAGCTCGAAAGTAAGAAACATAAAACATCGAGAGAGCAGATGTGGAGGCCGGAATAGTTGTCGAGACGAATGGCGGGAAAAGGCAAATCTCAACCATTCGGGATTCGTACGAACCATCCAAGACCTCCGTTTCTTCTCCTCCTCATCCCTTTCCAGCGAAAACGAAGAGCAAATTTCCCACTGACTACAGTTGTAATTTACGCGAATCGCAATCATGGTATTCATCCTTCCGCATATCCACCCCCAGCGGGGGAGGAACTTTTTTTTCCCTCTAGCACGTACGACCTTTCTCTCGCGCTGATATGAGCCGAGTTTACGACTTTATTATGCGCAATCGAGCCCTCCTCCTCCTCCCTGGTACGGTATTGGCGTGCCGACTGTAAACCCCCTCCTTCCGCGACGAGCGCGTACAGCCGAACAACTTGGATTACAAGCTATTGCCCGGGGAGGAGGAGAGTTGGTTTCGGTGTTCGTGGCGATTGTTTGTCCTGCGCTCGGCTCATCGCGCGTTAATGCACTGGTGCTCGTTGCGGTGCGCGCGTGCTGTGTCCGGCCGCTGATCCTCGCGCGCGGGGACATTAACGCGTGAGCGCGTGTTTCGGAGTTTGTACTACGGGCAATGGACTACGGTTTGATCCCTCACCGGGAGCTGAGTTTTACGTCCCGGAACTAATGAGCTGGACGAGTGGGGCGTCGTAAAGGGAGGTTTATGACCTGCTGCTGTCGACGGTGAGATGGATGAATTTTTTTTTCTCTCTCTCTCGACACGTGTGCGAGCGTTGATTGGCTGTTTTAGTTTTTCAGGGGAGTCATAACTTTGGGTGTGATGTTAGTTCGCCTCTTGCTGCGGTGAGCTTTTTACCTTTGTTTGACGGAGGTTGCTTTATCATTGCAAATTTTGTTTCTCTGTTGGTTCAGGTTTTTTACTATAGGTTTCAGGAAATAAACTCTAGGTTATGCCTAAATACTGCGACAGTCCTGATCATTTATTTCAGTTTGATGGTTCTGTGTAAGTGGTGGGATAGGTAAGAAAAGACTTAACAACATGGAAGGAAGAAAAGAAAAGCTGATGAATAAAAACAGAGAGATTGTAGAGGAAACGGTTAAAATAAAGCGCTACATGGAAGATCAAAGGTGCAGGCTTATCTGGATGGTCTCAATGAAAAGTTGAAAGATGTGACGGTCGTAAATGACGCAGAAAGAGTAGCGAGGAAGTACAAAGGAAACAATTATTCTTAAGTATACGCTACAGTCGTAATTGAAGAAATAAGAGCTTCTACTAACAATGAACATTTGATGGTCACAAAATCACAAGACTATTTCGAGGACTATTTATTGTTAATTTTAAAAGGTTTGAAATAGTATTGTGAATATGAAGTGCCTAAGGCGATGAAGGTTTTTTTTGTAAGCTAATGAGTACATTAGAATCTGAATAAATTTGGCTGAAAGGAACGCATCTTTAGACTGGAAGAATATCTAGAAAATTATTGTTACTATTACGCTCTATACATATATAGCTCTGCAATGACATCAGCTCAGAGATGATACAACATTCTAGTATTACAATATGGTTTCTCCAAAGCATAACAGTATTGAGGATCGCATAGCCATTTCAGTTAATGAGCAAACTAATTATTTGTCCAACTAGTTTGTTTTCAAAGTAGGAGATTAATGTGGAAGTAAACATAATACAACCAGTTAATTCTAAAATAGTTTTATCGCTATTATCGAATATCAAACCATTATCCACCTCATCAATTATTGTACGTAAAAAGTATCAGCGTGTAAGTAGTAGTATCACTCTACAAGGACGTTTTTAAAATTCTTCAAAAATATATTGCATAATGTAAGTAAATGTATAACCAACTCTCCCAATAATCCTTTGAAAAAAATCGCTGTTGGAAAAAAGACATCCGAGTCTACAATCAACAACTTGCGAAAAAAAATAAGGGGCTACTACTACTACTACACGTGGCAAGTGACGTAACCTCGGGCGACGTAGTTACACATCCAGGCGCACACGATCCATCGCTTAATTACTTCAACCAGAGTCTCGGGCGAACTCCATTTCCAATGTGACGAGTAAACACACATAAACCACTTTTGCCATCAAAACCTCCCCCCCTTCCCCTTTTACCCAAAGCTCGACGATGATAGGAACTTCTCAACGTGTAGCGGCGACCACGAACTTCATTGTTTGTTATTTGTGTTTGGTAATAACTAGTTTTCCGCGAAAGCACGTCGAGTTTAAACGCGCACGCAGCCATGGTTGCCTGCAGCTTCGAGGAACCAGTAATTCTTGCAAGAAACCGACGCCAGTGCAAGTTTCGAAGGACTCCGATGCCGCGATTCCTGGAGATGAAGAAGAAAGTGGGGTGGGGGAGAAGAGGGGAGGACAAGACTCGTTTGCGAGATTACTCCCGCGAGGCTGGCTCGTCTACACTCCCGGGAAAATCGAGCGAACCTACCCTCCTTACCCACTTTCGCTCCAACCCCCCCGCCACCACCTACCCCTTCTTTTTTTCTCTTGTAGCTATAATTGATCATCAGCAGTGGCTGTCCTCGTACGACAAATACACGGTATACCCATCGTTTGAGAGTTTTTCTGAAAAACGAAAAGTGGGGGGAGGGGGTATCACATTCCCTTTGCTCGCCCTCGGGAGGAGGAAGTGAGGATTATGACGTCAAGGATATATATTATATACAGCGGCACTAGCAGCTTTTCTTGCTCAAGAGCTACAGCCACGTTTTGAACCCCTCCCCCCCACCTACCTACCCCCCCCACTCTTTACTCGAGAGCTGGACGAAAGAGTAGCAGTAGCAATATTGCCGAGATCGTTTTAGCTCATCTTGCACTCTCTTGGAATGGATGATAAAAAAGTTTCCCGCTTCTTGGTTATACGAGACAGGGAAAAATGCTGAGTTTGAGGTAAGAAGGTGGGATGGAGGGGGGAGGCTAATCGAACGTTGCTTCTGGGGCTTTTTAAATTCGCGAGAAAGTTGTGGACGAATGCAAAGTCGAGGGCGCATTTTGTACGAGCGTCTGCTCCTTCTGCTATGATTAAAAGCGTATTTTATGAAATGTAGTCGTTATCGTTATTCATCCGTTTTCAATGGCTGCTCAATAATCAAGTTTTTTTCAAGGAGACTCCGGTAGGGCTTCGTCCAAGTTTTTCAATTTGCGCATTCGAGGACCACTTCCATTGTATCGAGGAAACTTTTGCACATCGATTACAGAATCGAATACGCGATTGATATTATCTTTCGTTTACAACACTTGTTTTCCATTGACAAACTTTTAATAGCAGTATATAGCAAGAAAATCATTTCAACTGTAACGAAGTAAGCTTCGGGAGTTCTCGCTTGGATGGAAAGTAGCAACCTTCCTTTTTAGAAACCAGGTGATTTCTTATACCAAAATATTCGGTGACTTTTTTTTACTAAAACCCTTTTTTGTCATCGTTCTTAGTCAATTCGGAAAAATTACGTTTAATTAAACTTAGGCTTTTTAAAATTTTTGACAACACCCATAATACAATTAGTCTCGCAATTAGTGATAGTAAAAAACACATAAGGAATATAAAATCCTGACAGTTGAGATTTTGGTGTGAGAAATTACCTGATTTTTGCAAGAAGGGGGGTAACTCCGGTGGTGAACAAATAAATTAGCCAAATTAATTGCGAGAGCATGGGTCCGCCAAAAAGGCGAAGCAGAGACTAGAACCGATCGGTCGAGCCTTGTCCGCGACGCAACGGGTGCCAGAGTATCGACCAAGAGACGTGACAACTGAATTCGATCAATTCCCACACACCGTCAGCCGGGACGAGTGGCATTTCACGAGATTGACGACTGCTCAACTCCGCATCCCCCAGTCCTGCCGGAGGAGCGCCTTTTTGTAGGTGCTCTCCCCTCCTTCCTTTCGCTTCCAAGCGCCCAACTCGTTGATTTCGTCCCCGCGTGCATAGCCAAAAGTTGGGAGCGCCGTCTTCCTCCTGGGCTCGAAATTCAATTGTTATTCCATTTTCGAAAGCAATTTGCGAGTGTTATCAAAGTTTTTCGGGAAACAAAAGCCGCTCGCTCCCGGATGACTTTGGAAGAAAAAAGGAGGAGCCGGCTTCTTCGCCAACCGGGCGTGGAATGTCGCCGAGCCCGCTTTTTCCACTTTGGGGAAGAAAGTCAGGCCGAAGGGAGAGAGGGTCTCGCGTCTATTGACACGCATTTATGGACCCTTGGTCCCTGGGTCTGAGTCCCTTTACGACACTTTCGGCTCGATCGATTATTCATGGATAGAGTGCGCGTTCGCGGCTCTCGGGAGTATGTGTGGATAAAACTTTTTCGAAGTCGTTGGGTTTTATGGATACGCGCGTTTGTGTGGATTATAACGCGGCAGGTTGGTGCTTATGGAGGGAATTTGGATGGATCGTACGAGAGTTCACACGATATGGATGTGAACATTGGGAATAAAATAAAGATGTGACGAAATAACACTCGCGAGTTTTCTGATGCTTCAATTAACAAATTTAGAAATTGAAAGTGACCGGTGATCCATTGGGGACCATATATCTTGTATAAAAAAAATGTAAATACAAGGTGTATTTAAATGTTCTTATGTTGGTTTATTGTTGTAAAGTTTGACTGACCATTTATATCAGCCTCATCAGGCGCAGATGGTACGAAAGAATTCGTAAGTATTTTGACTCACTCGTTTGACGTTGTTAGTCTATCGTTCAACTTGTGAGGAGTAATTAATTAATAATTTTGTATTTGTTCAGCGATACGTTGCTGTATTAAACTAAGAACTATACAAATACTCCAGATGTTACTATTTCCGATTATTTCTTGAACCTCGTCCTCAACGGATCACTGATGACCTTACTTCTTAATTTATTGGAGGGCATTCATGTGACCACATAACTTTGATTTTTTTCATTGTGGTGATACAAAAATTTATATTATCTCGTGAATTAAGTTTACTTTATACATCAAGAGAGTCGTACGCATAGTTTTCTGTGAGATCAATATCTATCGATTACAGCCATAAAAAATTAAAGAGATTTTTCTTACTGTGAACACAAAAAAACTAACCGAAGAACCCTTGTTCGAATAGCTAGTCATTTCAAGCAATGTAAGGTTTTTGTAGTCAATAAAAAAATTTCGAGATCAACCTTTGAACTTGGAATGACAGGCATTCCAAAGAATAAACTAAACTCAAATTTGGCAAGATTGATTGAGAATTCGAGATGAGTGAAAACTACGATGCCAACTAGAGATTAATCTCTACTACTCAGATTCAAAATAAAATAACTTTATGGTGTTATCTATCAATCCACGACCAACTACCAATAAAACGACGCCATCGGCCAATAAATCGTCGATCGAAACAACAAACGAAATTTCAATTGCATTTACCAAATGATGCATGAAAGTAAAACCCGAAAAACTTTGGGCATCGGCAAATAAAAGAAACAGCAATTGATTACAAACCTCATCTAAATCTAGTTGCCCAACTTGAATGAACCAACACTGAGGTGGTGCAATGCTAGGTGCATCTAGTGTACGAACTGTTAGAAAATAAATTGATTCGCGCAACGAGACTTAACTGATGCAAATCTCCGGGCGAGTCCGCACACACTCGGTACTCAGGAGCGGAGGAGGAACGAGACACGTATACCGAAATGCGCCTCCCTGAAATAACAAAAGTTGAAGGAACAATTAAACTCGGAAATTTGCGCGCACGCACCGATTTTCCGGGAGCGAGAAGAGCATCATCGTTTAGACATCGACGCGGGAAAAGAGGGGGAGAAGGAGGATGCAGCGCTCGATCGAAGTTTTCCTTCGACGCTGCCGAGCGGAACTTTAAGGACCGCCCGTGTGCCTTACTTATTTCACCAGAGCGGATTTTCTCTCCTCCTCCTCTTACGTGGCCCCGGTGCGCCGGTAATTTCTTTAACGAGACAACCGAGGCGTGGAAATAACGTCAGGATAGAAAGGTGCTGCCTGTTTGGCGAACCGAGCAGGTGGGGGAGGGAGGTGAATTGCTGTCTTTATGTAGTGACATTATGCCGCACTTTGTCGTCGCGTACCTGCTGCTGTTATTGTTGCGGAGGGTTCCCCCTCCCCCTTGTTTTTTCTTGTTTTATTTTCGTTTTTGCCCTTCTGCCCGTTGTTGCGACGAGAGATGGACGCTTTCTGCGATTTTTAACGAGCGATTTTGAGGAGCGTGGAGATTTTTTATTTTTTTTCCTCTCGGAGTTGAAGCGACGACGCTTAAATTTTGTTGCCGAGTTTACTTTTTTTTTTTTTTTTTTTTTCGATCAACAAACTGTTCGACGTTCGACAAGAAAAATTGCAATTGGAAAAGGATATATGTTTGAAGGAGTTGAGAATTATTTTCGCTTACAACTCGGAGCACCTTTCGATGTTTACGAAGGCGCGCTTGGATCGTTTGTAGAGTCGACGTTAGAAAAATATATAAGTTATTACACTGCTATGAAAAACGAAGGGCATTATTATGAAAAAAATATTTATACGAATATAACTACATTTTTCAAATTTACATTTTTTTCTTTAATATTATTTGAAAAAGGTTGGATTTCATTTTTATTACAACATATTTTTCTTATGTGTTTTTAAAAAAAATCGGTACTTGAAAATCTATGTTCATGTCCAGATTTCATTCATAATTGTAGGTATAATTACTATACTAATTTAATCAATAGATAAAATAGCTTTCAAGAGCCCTGCTTCCTACGGTAAAAGACTCTCAACGAAGTACCTCTTACTTGGTCACTGTTCTACTTCCCAACGGAAAAAAAAAAAAAAAAAGTTATGGGGAAAATAAACTTAACCAACTTTTCAATCATCGAAACGATGCGATTAATACCAAGCGCCGCTAAATTATTCAATAGTCATTTCGAAAAAGGGCAGCCACGTCGGAGGAGAGGCTTCGTCGGAACTTTCTCTAGGCCAACGACGAGGAGAAGCGTTTTTCCAGCCATCTGCTGGAAAATTCCCCAGATGCTCGCTATTCTGCACACGACATGGCCAGCATGGGAGTCGAGTAGCGTCTCAATTTATAATGCATTAAGCCATATCGGACCGCTGGCATATCCTCCTCTCTCGCCCCTTCGGCCCTTTATGTGTGCGTGTATATGGGCACGTGGTAGGGGTGAGCGAGTTGGAGCGAAGGGTGGGCTCTGCCAGGCGAATTTAGTGGAGTTCCGTTTTAGTTGACGCGAAAATATACGGCTGTGCTTTTTCCCAAGCAAAAATTACAGATATTTTGCGAATAATTAGCTCGGCAGTATTGGAGGAATTTCGAAAATGCTGAAGTAGTTTTGGGCGTTATTGCTTTGGATGTATTTTGTAAAAAATATTTTTTTCAGAGTTAATATAACTAACCTGATATTTTCATAAGATGAACAACTTTTTTTTTTTCATCATTTTAATATTTTAACTACTCTATACATCGTTAACTGAGCTACCAAAAATTGTTTGAATTAAAATAAACTAACCAATTTTCATTTTGACTTACCCACTTATGGATTTACAATTAAAAAAGTATCTGCTGGACAGCAAAATAATGCCTTACCTGAAACAAAAATGAAAGATTTTACGTAAATACAAAAATTTAGGGAAAAATTGTTTGGTTATAATAATTTCATACGATATTTCAATAATTTTCTATTCATTTTGCTGTTTAAATACATAAAAATAAATGACATTATGCAACATTTTTTTTATTTCTCGATAAGAATTGGTGACGTTAAATTGCAAATTCTCAAATTTATCATCTTTGACAATTAAATTTTGGATTATGTTATTACCAAAAACTAAGTTAATTCACTCTAGGTTATGGACCAAACTTAGCCACTACTGTTTTTTTTTAGATAAAACCAAGTCATCAAGAAAAATACCTTGAACTCAATATCGAAGTATTCATTTAAAATAACGTTAACAACCTTTGAAAATAAAAATATAAACTCGAAGTGCTGGTACAAAAAAAAAAAAAAATTGAGGAAAAGCAGAAAAAAGTGAATCCATGATTGATAAACCATCAGCAACGAGCGCCGGTATGAAACTTTAAGAATCGATAAAACCAACAGGAAAAAAGAGAGAATGAAAAAAGGAGAAAGCAAACAAAAGCATGGCAGCGCGCGGCGTTGGCATTCGACGGCATTACTCGGACTGCAAATACATACGGCAGACGTATGGACGGCGCGAGGGGAGCGTAAATCAAATTTAAAAATCCCGCGCGGGTCTCTTCGTTTCAGCCGCCCAGCACGTGTCAGTCGTATAAATGCCCGGGCTCGCGACCATATGAAATAACTCGAGGAATGGTTTCCTCCCCCCCCCCAGGCATCCCCCAGAGCGCCGTACCTTAGCCTCCGCCCTCCAACCCTTTGCGATTTTTTTTTTTTTTTTATTATTCCTATTTGCACCGGTGAGCAAGCCTCCCTGCGACCGTAAATTCAATGTACGAGGCGAAAAATGACCTATCGAATATGCCAGAAATTACGGCCGCATAAAGTCCATATCCACCCGAGAACGAAGGGATCGTGAAAGAAAAGAAAAAAAAAAAGTTGGAGAACAGTTCGGGAATGGAGCAAAAAACAGAAAACGAGTGCTGATTGACTCTTTTAACGCCCGAGTCGGGGCTATTTGCATTTTATATCTGGAACCCAAGCAGACAAACTTTTTATTTTCTCCATGGAGGTAGTGGATTTTTTTTTCTGCAGCTAGACGGGACAGGAAAGACAATTCTTCAGATTTTATCAATATTCGTAATTTGATCCAAGGTAATACAGTTAGTCGCTTGCACGTCAATTTTTGTTAATTGCTACTCTATAGTGCAAAATTATTAAGAATTAATTTACATTACACTAAATCACCGATTTAATCTAAGAGATTATTGCACTCTCACTCGAGGGGCTGCGCACTCTAGGAGTCATTAAAAAAGACTATAAGTTATTTCAAGTCTTTCAAAGACTTCAAAAGTCTCCAAAAGACTTCAGAGTGTGCAGCCCCTCGCTCTCACCCCTAAATAGTAACCTCTCCTCGGACTTTATTTATGAGAAAAAAAAAACATGACTTGGCACTAAAGTCATTCCTATACATTATACAGTCAACAGCGACAACCCAAGAAGGCTATAGATCGAGAACAAGTAATATAAATTACCGGCTCGGACGAAATAGCTTCGCGAGCATCACCTCGCGTGATTCCCTCCAACCACCATGTAATCACCGTCGGGGTCCTCCCTGGCGTACTATCCCTGTAAATTAATAGCGAGCCGGGGAGAAACAGCGGTATAACCACGTTCGACAAACAACAACAACAACAACAACAAGAGCGAGATCAAAACTTGGGAGCTAGTTTGATGGCCACCGTAAATATTAATCTCCCCAAGAGTAACGCGAGAATCTAAAATTCGAAATTGATCCCTGCGACGGTCGGCAAACTTTTCCGAGCAGCAAACAAGGAGCGAAAGATGCTTGTTTACAAGCTAAACGCACATACAACACGCACCAGAAGGAGAAGGAGGAGAAGCCATCGGAATTAACGGGTTCATCCGAACATTAGCATAGATAAGTACCACCTAGAGTGATGATAGCTCCCTCTTGGCGTCTATTGCCGTTCACATCTCTACCTTCTTCCACCGTCATCTTCCTCGTGGGGAACGAGAAAGTTTCGCAATAAAGCAGGCACGTGTCGGAGCAAAAAAAAACGAAAAGAGAGCCGCTGCCGCCTTATATATAGTCTCGGAGTTGCGAATAAGGGGGGGGGTGATAATGCAAGGGCGGAACTTGACCTTTAAGTTGTATGCTACGTTAAACTTGAGTGATGGCTTGGCCACCTTTCGAGCTCGTAGACAGAGTGTTCGAGCTCTACTACCCGCGATGTCTGACGTAAGACTGACATGTACTACTGATTCTCCTACGGGAAGTTACTACGGCTCGATGGCGATTGCATTTGATGTGAAATTGGCAACAAAAATCCACGCGTATTTATCAATTGAGGAGTGATATTCATCGTCCATTACGAAACTTCCTCTGTTGGTGGGGCAAAGTGGAAAAAAAATAGTCCAACGAAACGCGATATACGAGGAAGAGAGAGACATCTCAATAGCGGTAAATTTAAACGAAACCCGATCCTCGCGCTCTTTTCGTTTCCCCGTGACCTCCAACGACAACACTTTCTTCCCGTCCCCGTCAATCTCCTTCCCCGCGAAACCTTTATCTCCCAGTCGCGAGGTGCTCTCTCTCTATCCGGGCCGGTGACGCTCATCCAATATTTACTCGCCTTGGTCTATTGAATATTCCTGCCACGGAGTGCCGACACGCGTACCCCCTCCCCTCCTTTTAAAGTACACGGATAACGTGCCGTGAGCGACGCCTCCGGTGTCAGCCGCACGTGCACGTGTTCGTACGTGTGTGTGTGCACACGAGGGTAACCGAGAGAAAAGTCAGCTAAAGCTCGAGGCGGGAAGATTGAACGGCGAAGTCTGCCCGGATCGGATCTCGGGGGTCTTGAGTGCGGGTAGGGCCCCTCGACGCCTCCTCTTATTGACCCTTTTCGATTGTTGTTGTTATCGGATTAGGTACATTGTGGGGTGAGTTAATTTGAAATGTGAGCTCCACGTTTTTTTATCAAAGAACTACGGTCCTCTACGACTTCAGGGCTGAATACGTGTTAAAAGAAAGGCGCAAATCTATAGACCTTACATATTTTTCTTCAAACGAGAAAATGAAATCATTACTTTGTCTTACGCTTGTCAGCTACGTAAATTTTTTTTAAACTTGTACCATTTACCTATACTCTTATTCGAGTTACCATTGTTGGAACAAGTATACCTACACTTTGAGGCATGGTAAAAAAAAAGTACAGCGAACGACGCGATATTTATTCATTATCGCGAGAATCATAATATTCAAACGCGTGTGCGCCGAAAGAAGAGAAAGAAACAAACGCGTATTTCCCCGTTCCCGAACAATCGCGTGGAGCTGCAAATTAATTCCGCATAAGTGTCCCCAACAACTTGTGAATTCGCTCGGGAGAGTTTTCCATACTCGCATCCCAAATGAGAGGGAAAAGGAAGAACGAGGGGCACCCGCGTGCCGTGGATATTGCTATACAACATGCGCACGTGAAAATGGAAATGGAGAGAATTGATTCGTTAGAGTCCGGCAGCTGCGAAAATCTCCGGCAAACGTAAACGCGAAAAAAAAAAGACACCCCGTAAGAGACGAGGAGGGCATGGAAATCAGGCGAAACGCGCTGTTCTTTATGCGTATAGAATATACAGCGGATTGAAAACGAGTTGAAAATACCGTCACTTTTTTTTCTACTAGCGCGTAAACTCACGTTCGAAGTGGGGGGTTGGGGGAAGGGAAGATTCGTTGACGGGAAAGATCGAGCGAGCGGAGGGCGCGAGAAAAACAATTTTCCAATCGGTCGAGCTGTCCACCGCTGGCGACGAGTTCATCGCTCGTTGCTGCTGGCTCTTTCCTCTTGTGTTCGTTTCGACAAACAAACGCGCTCTGCTGCCTCCACGCGATTGGAATCATGTGTGTTACGTGTATATTTGTGAAAATACATTTTACACATCACGGACACAGTTTTTGTTAATTAAACTTGCGTGATTTCAAAAAAAGCCACAACTTGATATTCCATAAATTATCACTGGATGTATATTTAATTTGCAATTTTTCAATAAATCAATATTTCCTACAAATAAGTGGTTGTTTACAAACTCCAATTCAGACAGTTACTTACTTAGACACCATTTCAATTGTACTTAACATGCAAGTTTTGCTGGAAGTGTAAGTTGTATGATTTCAATGTTCTTTTGTTTTGGTATAATAAATTTAGTAAAAATTAGGTTGGTCAAAGTAAAAAGTCCCTAAACGGCGGAATGACACCAAATTACCATTTAAGCACAGTAATTTTCATTTTTTTCTCTCTCAGTGTACAGAATCAGTTAAGCTGTGTTTTGGTTCAGTAATTGTTGGTGCATTAATTGAACTAAAAATAACAACCATAACGCGTACACTGAACATCTCAATACAATAGCGCGTTAACGACGATGCTTAGGATTTATACCAATAACTCGTGTATTGAATGAAACACGGGATGGTGTCCATTAATGCATTTCACTCTGACTTTGGTTAATTAAGCATACACTTTCCACCGATGCAAACAACAATGCGTTCGCCAACTAAATGCGATTTTAGAGATAAAATAAACATAAATCACAAGGTACGGGCACCATGAAATAAACACAATGCTTATTTAGCATTAATTCGTCATGCGAATACGCTCGACGTCTGAATTATTGCACGACATATTCATGATTTCGGCAACATCATTAGCGTTCAGAGTTTATTATGCGCCACACCGAATAAATCTTTTCAAAACCACCTGCTAAACGCTCATTTGCAATTGTAAGTCATGAAGAATAAAAACGCAACTATGTTTATTGACCAAAATAAAATGGAAACATATTGATCAACAAAAAAAATCATGATTTTTGTGTTTCGTCCAATTTAACGACTTGCTATTCGTGTGGTAGACCATTAGTTTTGCGATTCTCGTTGGTGGACCACACGATGCGCACTCGATAAAACAATACAAAAACCGGCACGCCATTACAAGCAAACACCGTGTCGATTCGCCGCTAAGCCCTTTAGCCGACCGCACGAGCGGAAGATAAGAGGGAGAGAGGAGCAGCAGAGGATGCTAATACACGTTTGGCGCTCAAGAGATCACTAAATATCAGAGCTTACGGTTACACGTGTATAATTAATGGCTCGACTGCGAAACTTTTCCTACGCCCGCGGCTCCGATACCCAGTGGCGGGGGATCCGAAACATGAAGCGCCCACTAATGAGCGCATTAATATTTACGCGGTTTAGCGGGGCGCGAAGCTTACAGGGAGCTCTTCTCGCGCGCATCTATTTGCCGCCGCCGCGCACTGGCCGGCCGAACTATGATAAAGCACAAGTAATCCGGGGGGCAAAGCTGTGCGTGCCCCGTTACGCCGTTTCCAATTTCGCTAATTGCGGGACGATATTACGCATTTCACGGTCGAAGGATTTCGAACGGGGGCTTGGGAGGGGCGGTCGTGTATGGTGCGTTGGTTTCTTGAGTGGGGTTGAACAAACTGATTTCACGTCCATGTGGATGACGTGTGTTTTACTATGCGCCGTTTTGACGCTGTTTAGAAACAATTTTAGTATACTAATACAAAAATTAAATGAAGCTGACACTAGCCACGATGCCGTCAAATAACAAATTCTAATTGGGGTACCGTTAAAACTCAATACCAGGTACCTTCCTAGTTTTGTAAAATAAAGAGGTGCCTGTCTTAAGAGTACCCCACGAAGAATTTGTTATTCGATGGCGGTATCGATAGAATTTGTCTGCTAGTTTTAGCTTCATAAAAATTAAGAGTTTTGTGGTTTGTGTTAATTATCACTTTGCAGCTACGCAAATCTTGCGTTATTTAGCTATACTTCACTAGGAGCGCGCGGTGGCTCGGTTGGCTAGGTCGTGGATTGGCACGCGGGAGACCGTGGTTCGATTCCTGGCCTGTGCGACTTTTTCGGGCAAGTACCTCTGTGTATTTTCACATGTGCTTTTTCACCACACAATGCTCCTCGAGGAGGGTTTAGGCCTAATTTCCCCCTACCCTCCTGCCAGTAATGGGAGGCCTCCCATCCCTTTCCTTGTACCATTCCCAAGTGCTAAGTGCCCTCAGTAAGTGCCCTTGATAGGAGCCGGACGTAAAGCACTGTAATATAAAAAAAAGCTATACTTGACGTGTTTTGTACTGATTTTTTAATTTTTAAGAAAATTACTTTGTGTAACAAGAAACAACAAAGTTTGAAGTTACAAAAAAAAAATCAAAATTTATTCAAACATTTTTGAGGTAAGTAACCCAATTACCGGACAGCACCTATAACTGAACACTCATCAAATATAAGCCAATTATTTATTAAATAAGGATTGCTCACTAAATGCGAGGTAATAGGTACAGTTTTAAGACTTAAGTGTAATAATTTGAAGAGTTCTGTATTAATAAAATAATATTTCATACAAACAATCTTACTTAGAATATCATTGCTTGATACTCGATCGCTTAACATTTGGCTTGCTTAAGCCGTCTGCTAAGAATCACTGATAACTTGTTAAGGCTCTTATAAACATTCTATGATATTTGCATATAAATAAATCATACTGGGAGTATCCTGAAATAGTACGGAATTATTTAAGAAATTTTAAATTTCAATATTATTAACTTTTTCATCACTAATGTAGGTGTTTACATATAGGTACACAGGTAGTTGAAATTGCACCCGTAGTTGAACGCCGTCGTTCAGTTATAGGTACACACATTTATGTGGGTTTGACCTAAAAGTGAACGTGTTGATCAAACGTAAGTTACTAAATGTTGATAAAAGAAGACCATTATTTAATTTAATATTTATTTTTTTAATGTGAGTCAAATCTGTAATTACTATTATTCAGCTACTTGATGTTGTGATACATAGAAAAAATTGCTTAATTTTAATTATACTGCACTTCTAACCTATTACTACAGTAAACAATGGGAAAAATCAAAAACAAAATGTACAAAAAGTATCAGGAAGAGGATGTTTATAGAGCTGTAAATGAGATTGAAAAAGGGACATTATTGACAAAAGAAGCTGCACTTTATGGCATCCCAAAAGCTACATTACACATAAAAATGAATTTTCATGTTCCTGTTGATGCTGTAAGGGGACCAGATACTTGTTTGTCTTTTTAAGAGGAAAGCTATAAAAGCAGTTATATATTTTTAATATATTAAAAAACACATTTAAGATCATGTATATTAAATTTAAATTATCTAGAAATTGTTTATTTGATAATTTTTCATTCTTATAAATCATAAATCTTTTTCCCATAAAAAGCACGTTCAACTTTAGGTACATAAAATTTGGGACACCTTTTTTTTTACATGTTCAAATATAGGTACAGGGAGCTAGATATGAATAATAACTTATTTATCCTTAAACTGAATAGACAATCATTGATTAACGTTGTAATCACTTAATCACATAGTCAGTCATCATAGGATTTGAAAATAAACGCATATTCTATCGTTATTTAATTTTTATTCGTCTTGAAAATTCTTAAGGTGCTTGAGTGTTCAGTTATAGGGTCATTTACCTTAACTGCACGTGTTATGTGTTTTCATCATCCAATTACATTTATTGGTTGACAAAAAAATCCTTCACAGTGAGGACGAGGATTTTCGCTTACAAAGTCATCAGAAACGATCTGAGGATTCGCAACGTCTTATCGAAAAATTTCCCAGAAATTTGTCGAAAATAAGTGAAAAAAAATCAATTTCCCAACAGACCGATCCTCGCCGGGTTTTACATACTTCATTTTCGTCTCGCGTGTATCCATTCATGAATAATTTACACGTTTGGTGCAAACTGAATTTTAAAAAGTTTCAGGAGGGGTGGGTGCCGCGAAAATGGTGGTGGTGAATTTTTTCAATGTACGACGAAAGGAAGGGTGCTTCAATAAAATTTTTGGGAAAACAAGACAAAAATGCTGATGTAAAGCGTGATTTTTTTTGGAAATTGACTATGCAAAAAGCTAGGCAAAAAGCATATTGGCCAGTCTGCTGTTCATCACCTCTGTGTTTACCAAAGCACTTGGTAAATTTTTGCACAAACTTTCGAAAAACGCCAATGAATAACATAGTTGATTACAGATAAGGTTAATTTGAATGTATTTTTGTGAACCACCCTATTTCTCACAAATCTTGAAAAAGGGGCATTATCATTCTTATAGTTGTTTTATACTTGACTATTGTATCTTCTTTTATGGTTGTATACCACTTTAGAGATTTTTACGGACGCCCTCCGCCACTTTCTCAATTCAACTCTTCTAAAACCTCTTTTCCTCAGTATAAAAAATTATGTATTTATGTTACAATGCCCAGCACATTTAACTTGCTACTAACTATTAAAGTTAATATCTGGAATAGTAAAATTAAGCACGGAGATGGTAATTTTCTATCAAACAGAAAATATTTAGTACCTGGTAGTGATATTACCGTTTCAAGTATGAATCTTTCATTTTAAATATGAAAATGACGATTGATGTACTGATTAATAGAATTTTTAAGCGAAAAATTATATGCACTGAACGATATGGTCGTTATAATAATTTTTTAGTGGTGAAAGAAAGGAAGTTACCTAAAATTTATATAAAAATAATAGCGTGTATAAATACTTTAGTGACGTTGCTGTGATGTATTTAACCAACCAAAATTTTACATTCATAATCTCTACAAATAATTAATGAACATTTCAAGCTCCATTAAGAATTATATGATTAAATAAATTATTACACAGTTTAATTAAAGTCCTACAAAACATATTTATTCTTAAATAGATGTATTGAAAAGTATGCGAGTAAGTGAAATTAAGACCAATATTAAACTAACAACCACGTGGTGTATAAAGTTTTATTATAAAAAGTACATGCAAGTATCTTTCAGTTCCTATGCGATATTTTTATTACCTTAAAGTCCATTTTTACCCTCTGTATCGTAATATCATCCGCTTGTAATTCTTCTATCATACATCGAACACATATTAACCTTGGACATTAATATTCGAGATTACGAGTACTATCTTCTTGTAATTTCACTAACTTATCGCGTTTATTACACCTGGCAGTAAAATTAACATGCCGAGCAAGAATTGAAATACGATATAACCTATGCATATTGATATTTTAAATAATGGAGAGTTTCACAGAATTTCTCTCGAAATTACTTTGCCGAGCATATTAATTTTACTGTTCGGGTTGACAACTGTACTACTAGATATGAAAAATCGATGAGAAATAGCTAAGACCGCTAACATTGTCGCACTATTTGTGTATACTTTTTGTACATTAAGTATGTGAAATTACAATCTTACATTATTATTAACAAATGTGAAACTACTTTGTGTAAACTCCAAAAAATCAATGAATCTTTTACTACTTGAATTGTTCTACTATTTTACTGTCATCAACTTAATTGTCATAATTTACAGAAAACATTTTACAAAAACTGGGATTTATAAAATTTTGTATATCCTTTCACAAAGATATATATTCCAATCAAGTCACACATTATATTCGATTCGTGCAGCAATTTGAAATAGCGACACTTTTAGGAGAAACTGTGTTGATACTAACAAGAATTCACAGCCTCTTATGGACAATAATATGATTTACAAAAGTTTATTTCAGCAATAATGTATCTTTAACAACTGACATAATTTCTTTGGGTATTGAGTAAACTTCCGAGCTGAAAAGTACTTATTTAATAGTGCATTATTAATTTAAAAAAAAACTTTGGCATCTGCCATGGGCACCATTCAAATTAAACTCAATTAACAACGCACCAAGAAGGTGACACATGGATGTCAATAAAATCCAACAGGCGCTTGCAAGAGCTCAGGTGCTTCACACACACGGTTTTATATTAGTCATCCTCCGAGTTTTATTGTCAATTAAGCCCGAGAGCACCTGTATGTAGACTCAGCCGCGCGTAAAACACGACGACAGGCCGTACGCGTATGTATACCAAACTGTCTATACCTCTATTTCAACGTGATCTCATTTCAGCGCTTCCGTTAAGTTTATAATGCTAATAGTATTGGGGCTGAACGCCAGCGCTTTGCTGTTTGAAAATTCAGCTTTCATTACAAGTTGGCTGTATTGGGTGACACTTACAATTCGTTTATTAGTTGCTCCCTGGAGAAATTACACTTTTGATAGTCAATACGAGCCGTTTAGGAGTACTTTGTTAGTTCGTTCACAAACGCCTTCAGTGAAAACTTATACTATCAATGCTGCCACAGGTACTCTGGTAGAAACTATTAAAACTAGACATGGTTGATTTGACTATATACGTAGTAGAGAAAACGCTGCTATAATAGTTTAGTATACCACGAGTAGTAGTGTTTTGGTTGAAACTACTAGAGTAGTCTAGTCAATCCTACTGAACTTCGTTTACTGGAGTGAGTTCAGTTGCAATACCGATACCTGATGTCAAATGATTGGAAACAAGTTTCATAGAGAATGGTGGAATCGATTCTTAATGAAGCACGTTTGCCCTAGTCGAGGTTCTACTTGTCTCTCCCCTCAAGGCAACTTATTGGTTGAAGTTGTATCACATTAGGTGATGGAAAAATTTAATAGAAGAAAAAAGTGGACGATGATGTAGATGAGGATCTACGTACATAAATAATGAATGGGTCAGTGTGTGGTAAGACACTTCTGTAAGGACTAACTTGCAAGCTGCTTATGGGGATTAAGGTATTTAAAAAACCCAAGGTGGTGATGACGTACTTAAGTACTAATGAGTAAACCACATTACAGTGTTTCCATAAGTTAATTACAATCCTCTAATAAGAGTTTGATATCTTACGTACGTCACATCTAAAAAGGAGATGAGTGTGATCGCTCATTCAAGTCTGAATGAAAGTGAGTTCCATATAAAAATCAAAGGTTACTCTTGATAAAACCTTACATTCAGTTGATAAACAGCAGAGCAGCTGGTACGCGAGCCCAGCAGGATAAAGCTTTTCAACCCATGGAAATATAAAAAAATCAAAATCCCAAAAAAGACGAGGCGTCCGTCCGATTCACAGGAGATCAAACATTTAGCCCGAAAAGATTTGCTCTCCAGACGTATTTTCCTTCTCTCTTTTCACTTCAATCCCTCCGAGATTTTTCCCATCCCCACGACAACTCCGACTGCCTCTCCTTTTTTTTCACAAGCACTTTTTTTTTCCCCTCGCTTGAACCTCTTCTGGCGTCTGCTCTTCACCTCCTCTTTTCAAATCGAGAAAGGAGAGACGGGATTACGGCTCTCCACCGTCGACGAGCCTCTTAAGATTATATATTTTCTGCCCACTTATGAAGTCTACGAGCGAAATTACACGCGCAGAGGCTCGTAATCACCCTCGAGCAGAACTGATATAAATGACATCTTTCAGCATCTTCTCCAACCAACGACGTACTCGTTTCAATCGATAGCCTGCCAACACGTTCTCGTACGAGGGATGATCAAGTCGTATTGTACGGTTTTATGGACAATGAACCGGTCCTTAAAACAAACCGAGGGAAGCTTCGGTGGGCGAAGGGCAAAAAGAGACAAAGGGGAGTGCAGGTAGAAAGTGCGAGGAGAGTGAAACAGAAGGAGGAGCACCGTTCGGCCGTTTTTCCGGCTGGCGTCCAAAGCCAGCAGCACCGGGGAGTTATTCCTCTCGCGCGGAAAGACAAACTTTGCCAATGTGCGCGGGCTCCGGAACAACGAGCAAAGTACACCCCTCCCGGACACCTTCTTATTCCTCTTCTTCCTGCGACGGGAGGGGGGGGGGAGTCCGTTTCTCACTCTACGGCTCTGTGGATTCTTGAGAAATGCGACCGTTTGTTCGGGCGTAAGTCGTGCGCGACTTGAAAATTGGGAGGGCGGATCTCTCTTCCTTTATCCACCCACGTGGATGCGACGGTGCAGAGGAAAAGAGTTGGGGAGGAGGAAAAGGTTCGATAGATTTCTGGCGAAATTCCCGGTTTGCTTTGAGAGGGTAGTAGACACCAAGGGCTTTCTGGTGTCACATCCTCTGCTTGTCTTTGATAAATCAGGGGGTAACACAATCATCCACCTGTAGAACATCTTATTTTTAGGATGGGTGAGTATGTGGATCGAAATTTTGGATGAGAAACGCTATGCTAATGTTGCCGCGGTGTTTAGTCATCGGAAGCTCAAGTGGATGGTATCAAAGTTCTTTCCTTGGTCTGGCACCCTTCAATGGCCTGTCACTCTACATATTTATCTTCGAGAAATTTTTTATACTTTCTGGTTTGAATTCTGACTGCATGAGAATTTAGGTTTTAATAAATTGAAGATATGTAATGTATACTTTATTGTCGATTTTGGTGTAATTATCAACATTTTTTTGTGCAAATTAATAAACCAGAACTTCATAAAAAGTACAGAAACTCGTGATCTATGGTTCATACTTAATTAAGAGTACCAATTCACCATCACAGACAAAAGATGGTATTGTGAGTGCAAAAATTTGTTAATGGATGTACCTTTAGTAGACAATCATTTGCGAAAAGTAAACAATAGTAAATGGTTATGAATAGTGAGAAAAAAGAAAGCTATTACAAAAAAACAATTGTCAAGTTAAACCACAATGGTACACGTGTTTAGTTCACAAATCGTTATGAAAATCTTTCATTGCGATTACCTTAAACGGGAAATGGTTTCGAAAATGGTAATGAGCGATAGAGTGACTAAAGATTCACATGGGAAATAAGAAGAACATGGATAGATTAATGTAACATGAAGCAGCTAGCAGCCAAAACTTTCTTCAGGAAGATTACCAAGGGGTCCCGAAATCTTTTCCTCCTTCTCTTTTACTCGCGCACGCTCCACCACTTCCAGTCTCAGAGCGATCTTATCTCAAAATATTCGCTGCAGGTAAGTGCGGGACGAAAACTTTGGAAAACTATTCCGACGGTAGCAACAGCCGGGCCTGTGTGACCTAGAATACAGTATCTCCTCGCGCAGACATGCATAGTCGTGTATGCATCTGCTTTCTTTTCCAGCTTCCTCATCTCTCTTGGACCACATGCACCAGCTCGCCGAAAGATCATGCAAATGAAATGTTTTCTCTGCGTAGTTATGTAAATTTGAGGATTATAATTTTCCCGGCTGGCTTTTCCCTGGGAAAACGCGATTAACAAAATGTGTCACTGAGCGCTGCACCGCCAAAGGCGCCTCTGTCCCTAACTTGCACGAGTGTTAACAAAATGCCGAACGCAAGACTTGTCTATTAACGCGGATGTGATATTGCAGGGGATCAACGTGGTTTATGTCTCTCTATGTACGAGCTGAATTTTGTGACCACAGTCTTTGCGCAAGGCGGTTTCACTTTTTTTAGTATTAGTATACAAACCAATTGTTGAAATCACGTTTAATTACCTCAATTTATTACAGACAATTAAAAAATTTATTTTACAAATAGTTATTTTTTCACATGGCAGCCAATAAAATCCCTATAAAATAATTTAAAAATTAAAAAGATGTGCAAAATCTTTTACAGCTTTTTTATTCATCATGGTAAATTACGAGTAAAATATATACAACGGATCTTTAACACTTCTAGTACTAGACGGTGAATAAATAATATGATGAAAATTAAGATTCTCCCCCACACAAGAAACTGAGTAAAAAAAAAAAAATCAACTACTTTACGAGTTTTTTACTTCAAATTCAACGTGTTTCTATTTACCCGAAGAAATTAAAACAAATTCTCATTTCCCGAATATCCTCCCTTGGTTTTATTGCAAGACCTGTACCGTAGCTTCCCTTTCCCGTCTCTCTGTGTGTATAACCGTGCATGCCTAAGACTCTCGAAATTATTCACTGCATCCCTTTTTATCCCTACGAAGCAAGGAAGTATAAAAAAAAAAGAGGAGAAGGTCGAAACAGCAGCTAAGAGAGAGGGAGAAGGAGGAAAAGGAGCCCAGTAAAAAATGTATTAAAGGTAAGGTTAAACTGGGAGGAGGAGCACTGGGCCAACTCGTACATTTACCACCCGACCCTGTGTACAATCTAGGGACACCCTCCCCCCGTAGATATCGGGAAATCCACACTCGACAAAACTCTATTGGCTTTTCTACTCCGGAGCAAAGTAAGAGGGTACAGGTGGACAAGCGGACGGACAGCTTGCATTAGCGGGGGAGACTGCCGGGGATGGGAAAAGACGAGGAGAAACTCGCTTTTGCCTTGTGACTCATGCAAGTCTTAGTAGCTAGGAATATTCTTTCTCCCATCGCATGTGTCTGTCAGTCAGTGAGTGTGTACGAGTGGGTGTACACGAGAGAAGGAAGCGTTTTACGAGACGGCTTTGGACGGCAGGCGCGCCGCGGAAGACTGAGCTTTATGCGACGCGCGCCGGCTGCTTTACGGTGCCGCTGAGTTATATAAGCTCCCTGAAATATTCGCTTTATGGAGAGATAGACGCATCTTACCGGGGGGAGGATGGAAAATAACGACTGACGAGGGCCTCGGGATTACAACCCTGGCCCGGCCATCCCGGCTTTCATGTCTCCAGCGTTTTGCTCTTATATCTCTCTTTTTCTCTGTTTGTTTGGTTTATTTATCCCCCCTCCCCTCCCCAACGCACTTTTTTTATGTCGTTTTTAAACGCTCTGTTGACGTTTATCTCTCTCGGTGCACTTGAATCATTTGATGTCTAAAAGAAATGAAATTTGAAATTACTGCCTTTAAACTAAGGGAAACTTTAATGCGGACCATCAACTAACAATAATGTTAGGCGTTGTTTTACGGGGGATTTTTCTTTTTCAATTCATCCTATATGGCCCATACGTATTACTTGGCCTTATTTGTGTATGCCTCACTTTAGTACAATGTTTCCTTAGTTTTTTTTTTTTTTTTTTTTAGTTTAATGTATAACTAACGAGCAGACGCGATACTCAAGGGTGGTACTTTTCAAGTGGATTTACTTATACCGGCTAAGTAAAAGTAATAAATACTTCAGATTACTCAATTATTCAAGTTTTCTTCAAAAAGGGGAGAAAAAGAAAACGTACGTAACATGGAGAAAAAAACTGCAACAAGTTTTACCATAAAACTATGTTAATTTCAGGACTAACTTTACCATAGTTTATTGGTAAAAATCACTCAAGTATTGTTTTTTTCCAAGAGAACGTAGGGGTTTGTTTACTAACATTAATATTGGAATTAACTCAATACTTTAATTAGAATGAATCAGAAACGTGTCACATTTTAAACTTTCATTGCAAGATCTTAATATGGCATTTAGTAAAATATGCTGAGTTTCGAAAACCGTATTGTTAGTAACACGTATGCGTTTTACATCTAATTTAAAAAAAAGAACTAGAACAATTTTTTAACCGATGTAATGTAACTTTTGAAGAATTACTAAAGTTACCGATAATTATTACACACGTGTTTTATCTTTACGTTTAATCTCGCGTTTAATTATGTGGCCAAAGCGGCAATTCTTTTTGGTTCATTTTATTTTTAGTAATCAGAAAAGGTTATTTACTGTTACTGGATATGTTAGCTTTGATAAAAAAANTTACCTTCCTATATTATAAAGTTGTTTTGTATAAGGCAGTCACAATTTCATCCCACGCCCTCCACAGCCCCAGTAGTAAAGAAATTTTTACAAATAGCCCTCCACAAAATAGGTAAAATATGGTCGATTTATCACGAGATTTCAATATAGTTACAAAAAAAAAAAAAAAAAAAAAAAAAAGTAGCAGCACCAAGACCGAAAAGGAAGATGAGAACAGGGGGAAGGAAAGAGCTTACGTTCGGAAATGCGTCGGTGTGAGAGTTAATTGAATTGTGGTAGGAATCGAGTCATCCTCCGAGACTTCAATTCCCAAGCGAGATTTTCCCGAGGAGCTTTCTTCCTCCCTTCTTTTCTTTTCCTCCGTCGGAACATCTAACGTTCCTCCTTTCGTTTCTCGGGACCATCTTACACGGTCACCCTTTTAATATATACACGGTTTACAGTTACTATCAGCCCCTCCTTTGTGCTCACCACGATTCCTTTTTTTTTTCATGCCAATTAAACATTCTTTTTCTTTGTTTAAGTTATTTGACTTTTAATGTTTTTTTTTTTTTGGATCATTTTTCGTTTGCTGACGTTAACTTTTCATAAACAAATAGGACAATTATTAATTTTTTATCAATTTAAAGAACTCACGTGTGCAATCAATTTGCAAACATTATTCAACACCAATACATTATAAAAGAACACTTTCACTTGCACTTTTTTGACATTGATATTCAAAAAAAAAAGGTGTTGTAAAATTTTTGGACGCATTATCACGAGGAAATCTTTTTTTTTTTTTTTCTATTCAATACATTTCAGCCAATCCGAAAAATCTTTTATATGCCACACCGTATTTCGTTAGTGCCCAATCATTAATTGTTTCGGAAAAAAATAGCGGACGAAATTTGCGAATTAAACGGAGTAAATCTATTTTCTCCAGAACAAACCGAACCGGGGGGGAGGGGATTGAGGTAGGGAGAAAAATAAAGACGTCAAAGCAGTAGCCGGGAGATAACGTCCGTATGTATCGAGTAATTCGGCTGCTCACACTCCAACGAGAGGGTCGGAGAGCAACGAAGACATGACTAATCGATCATGTGATGTATGGCGGTGGGCGAGGGATGGGGCGGATATCCTTTGCGCGCTGCCACCATACGAGACAGATAGAAACTGTTGGAGGGGGGGGGGGGGCTTCAAAGAGGAGTTTTCCGAAAGATAGACTGCTGGGGGTCTCCGAGGCGCTTTTCAATTTATATGTGTGTCTATTGCAGCGATATTAGGCGAGCTCGGATCGCTTGTCTGTCTTGTCTCATCAGTCAGCAAGAGATACTGAGCGATGGTGATTTAGGGAGGGGAGGGGACAAACGCGTCCCGTGGGAAATAATGTAGGTTTCTTTTATTGAGAAAAATCACCTTCGAACGTGGTTGAATAATAGACGAATGTGCAGACCCCTCGATTCGAGGTCATGTGAAAATATTCATGTTTGTCTATTTGACGTCAAGAGTGATTAATTGCTCATTTAAGTGGATCTCACGTAGTGGCTTTCAATAAATAATTTTTCCTTTTTCCGTAAAGTGGACCCCACCATTAAACAGTACACGATGATATTAACAATTGAAAATTACTGTACGACAGTATCTGTGAATCAGGATTTACACATTGATTCAGATGGTCAGTACAGAGTTCTCCTGTTAATGCACGCAATTTTTATGATGAAGATTACACCAAGATTTTGAAATAGACGACTACAGCGCTTTTAAAAGTTTCGTCCTCAAAGGACGTAAGGTAAAAAAAGTGCTGTTTTGCACCTGTGCGCCCTAGATTTTAAATGTGGTTCCTATGCAAGAATCTCTCTTGAAATGACTTTCAGACACTACGAACACAAATCGCCATACCGAGTCTTTGATACGCCACTTTTTCTACAGAAGCTTGAGTGAAGCGTGAAAAAAAACCTACAAAATCAATTACACCGTAAGTGTATACCAACAAACAGAGGAACCGTCACCAAAATATAACCCCACACCGCATCCCCAAGCCGATCAATCTCACAAAAACGCGTCCTTATTTGTTTAAAATTATCACCCCAGATCCTCGTGGCACTGCGCAACGTCAGTATCCTCCGTGTACCGCTTTATCCCCTCACGGCTGAGCTCCTCCCCAAGAGGGAAAACAAAACGCCAGGCGAGGGATGACATACAAATATATATTTGTCACTGTCGCCTTGGACGCCCCGGGGTATTACGAGTCTCCCGTGTTCGCGTCGCTGTTACACCCAAGACGCTGCTGCCGGACCCTCCGAGAGCTTGTCAGTCACACTCGGGATCCGGGGATAAACTTCTCCCTGTCTCCTTCGTACAGTTTTTTTATAAAAAAAATAAGCACGAGCGGCTGGACGGCGATCAACAGGGGATGTATCCCGTGCCAGTTAGGCCTCGCTTGTGTTCTTATGGATCCTCCGTTTGCACGGGCTATTGAGATTGTGTGTTGGGACAAGCGGATCAAGAAGAGATCTTTCCTGGAAAATGAATTTCGTGCAGCCGAGAATGGGTTTATACGTGGCAACTCGAGCTGTAAACTGCGGAGTACAACGCGATCGAAGGATGAAAAATTTACCACCAAAGTTTTGAGAGCCTCCTGCCAATGGGATTTAGTTTCTTCGTTGATAAAACACGCGGTCCAAGATTAATTCTCGTGCAGCTCTAACAAACAACGATGACTCGCTCGGGCCGGTTTCACGGGGAAGCCGATACTTTTTGCGCCTCAAAGTCGATCACGGCATTGGGTTTCGGGAACAAAGGGGCCAACCGAACGTCATCAATGGTCTCGAATGGAAAAGAAAAGCAGTGGAGCGGCGTGACAATGGCTATACCGCCTCTGAAAAGTAAAAACTCGCGTGTCCCCTCCGCCGGAGTAAACGGAGAGGCAGTGCGCGAAAAGCACAGCCAAAACATCATGGGGGAACGCGAAACGGAGCCCATGCACCCTCGACTTTTGGTATCGCTGAATCTTATCGGCCCCGACGAGTGCGAGTAAGCGCGAACGGCATTATCTGGAGCGAAGAAGACACGACGAGGAGGAGGGCAAGGAGATTATCGCCGAAACAGTTCCAGCCGTGCGGTCTGGATGGGATCGGGAATGTGGGAGTTTGTCGTATACATGACAGCTTTCGCGTCGAAGTGGCAAATATTTCCGAACGACCATGCCTGACTTGGATAATCTACGGCGATTTTGGATATCTGTGGGGACAACAATGGGTTTTGTGTTTCTTCGATACTGGGATGATTGATAGTTGGCCAGGTGGTTTTGGTGGAATACGGATGCAGCGTCAAGTTGGCGCTCATGTGAGATCATGAATTTCGATCAGAATATTATTATTCGTTAAAATTTCCATTTTTGTAAGGACCATCCGATTGTAGTGATGGAAAACTCCAATTCACTTGGATCGTTTGGTTTTAGATCACTTTCTGTCATCGTACAAGTAAAATCAATCTTTAGCGGAAAATCGGGGCGACCGCCCAAATCCTCGACCAAAACGTTTGGTATGTAGTAAAAGTAGACACGCCAATCAATCCCACCTAACAAACCGAGCGCGCGACGGAGGGAAAAAGCCTCCTCATAGATATCACGATCCGTCCATATTTTTTTCCCAAAGGAAGAGACACGAGGGGCGCTGTTAATCGCACGAGCGGAGCAAATAGTGCCCGAGACGTTAATTAAGAAGGATGTCGGCGGGAAGGGATAGCAGATTGGACGAAGCGCGGAGAAAAGGACCTTGGTCCGGAGAAGCAGTGGTTCTCGGGGAATTACTTTTCTCATAAGCTAATGAGAGAGCGGGCCTCTCCTGATTACGTTTCTCTCTGTCTCTCTTTCTCTTCGCTGCCTGATAAAGCGCGGGACGGGCATCTTTGACAGTTCTGCATTTTTATACGCCTTACGATCTTTTACTCGGACGCATGACACACTGTGCTTCACTCGTTTTAATATGCAAAGGGTATAGGTATACGTAATTTTTTTTTTTTTATTCCTACTTCTCGCCCACTGAGTTCGTCTGTCGAACGATATTTAATGAAAAGCTGCTTCCCTTAATTAAATTTATCGTTCTCAAGATCGAGGAGATTCGTTTTTGGTTGCCTGTTACTTTAATTAAGACTCGGTGGGAGGGGTGCGTATACGTAGAAACTCGCGCTGTTTCAAAAATACGACTTTTCTTACTAGAGACGTTTCAATTATTAGGAATGAACTGATGACATTTTTTTTTCTTTTTTATTTGTAGCTTGCTCGTAGAAAATGATACAAACATTAGAGCGCAGGCATAAGGGATGGACGATACTTGAACCGAGCAACATGCTGCCCGTAGCCTCAAGGAAAAAGGATTCTCAGGCTATTCACAAACAAGCAGTTGAGATTTTTTTTAAGCTTTTTTTTATGAATAACGCGGTACTCGAATTTCGGTCGTCGAAGTATACCTATAGTTGGAAACAAAATGAATGATAATAGTACGACTACACGCGAGACTACACGAGAATGTAAACCAATTGTTTTTGCAGAATATTCACACCCTTTTCAGTATAAAATTATTTGCTCGGCTCTTTTTCATTAGAGCATTTTATATACACGAGTGCCCATGCGCCAGCGATGTAAAGTGCAAAATTCAGAGGAGGGGAGACACACCACTTTTGCGAGGGATGTGTAGGCACGTCGAACCATAATTTTCAAGCATCACCTGGAATTTTGGGGTGCTGCGCGCGCTTCGTGTGGAGATATCGTGTTGGGGATGAGTGCCCGAGTGCGAGTGAAACCGACACTCACGTGCTGCGCACCCTTTTTTTTTTCTCATACCACACTTACTCTCGTCGAGAGTATAATATGCAATGTACGCAGGGAGGGACGTATCGATAAGTACTTTTTTTCATTTAGTTTTAAAACTTCACACGAGAAAATTCGCCTAGCGTTAATTAAAAATGGCTTGTCTGCACGTAGTTTTTTTTCTTTTTTTACCCTTTTATTTCATTTTAAGGGTTTATTGTTGCAACGGAGCTCAAGAGACTTTGAAAGTCTAGAGGAAGGGAGATGCGATATGGAGTTTTTTTACGTATATATTCCTACCTAGGAGGTTTAATGAGTGGAGAGCTGTGTGTAAAATTCGTCATCACATTCATACAACCAATCGTGTTTTGTGGAGAAAAATGTACACGTGATTGCTTCTTTTCAGGGACATGGTTTTTCTTCTTCTATTGTGGTACAAGTATCTATTTACCACCAAACTTCATTTTATTTAGACAATGGCGATGGTACACATAATGATGGTTCTTTGGTTTCTCAAATACAGACACATTTCTATTTCAAAACATTGATTATCACCTATAACTGATGCCGATCTATTATTTTAAGTACAATTGATACAGGAGCTAATAATAATTCGAAAATTAAATCTTCATTTGAGTCGAATTTTGTTCATTGTCTAAAGTATACCATTTCTAGAAATAACTAATAAAATTATGTCCCAGTTTTTGGAACAGCCTGCAACTAATACATTTTGAGGATTTATTTTCCTACAAAAAATGAATTCCAGACAAGCAAAGCAGTATTTATTTCGATCGATAAAAATAACACTGTATCTCAAGTTGGATTACAATAAAATTTGATTTTTTGCGTATGGTGCCAACACCTGTACTATTATAGAAACATCATTTAAAATACTGGACATCCTGGTTAGGTGTTGCTATACACAAATTCCATATTTAAATAACGTGTACGTTTTATCCCTGGGATATCACTGAAATGCATGTCACTATGAACCTCATGTTTGAACAGCTGTGATTTACCTACAGTAGACAGTACAATAAATTTATTATAACGAAGGTCAAATGATTAAAATTAAAAAATCTACTTTAGTAAACAAACGCGCAATTCGGTATATTGTATCTATATTTACTTTGTTTTATGTAATATACTTACCATCAGTGATGGATAATAACAAAATAATTGTGCAGTACTGTTGCGCTTAAAAAAAAAAAAAATAGTATAACATAGCACGACGGAGAGAGATAAATTTTGTGTACATTATTTAATTACACAAATACCTTAAAAACTACTGATAAATCCACTAAGATACACTAGTTGGAAACAAAATGAATGATAATTGTACTATTAATATGCTACTAGTCAATGACACAAACACATTGAAGCAACTACATATTATGGCAAATCGATCAGACAAATCACACGTACGAAGCACTCGGTCGTGTAAGTATATCGCACACCTCGTGTACACGCCACCTCCATTTTTCACGTTATACACCAACCGCGCGTCACCTGCTCTATACGCCGATAAGATCTGTCGGAGATCGATCATCTCGTTCGCGGACCATCTGTAGTTTTTTGGGAAAATCGATAACTAACGCAGCTGCTGCTCTCAAAAGAGAGAAACAAGTTTTTTTTTTTTATACATTTTTGAGTTACAAGTTTTCTATTTGGCGGTAGGAAAAGTACAGGCAGTCGAAACAATGAGGGGAAAAATAGACAAAAGGAAACGAGCTCATTGTAAGGGGTTTGAGCAAGGCTTGTACCTCTTAGCTGTTAGTGCAGATGTAAAATCAAAAAAGTGGGTACACGTGTACTTCATTAACGTAAATGATGGAAAAAGTTATTCATCGTTATGTTAATATTGTTATATATTTTTAATCCTTCCCATGTGTGTAGCTTGAGTCCTACAGCATCAGTTACATAATTCATTGTTGACAACAAACATACGTGTCTATATATTTTTTTTAATTTTTACTCACAATAGGCGTGAGCCTTTGATGATAAGTAGACCTACAATTAGAAAACCTTAAAAAATAAATGCAAAATTTTAATAGGTAGTTGTAATTGCATCTCACTATTATGTAATTGGTATAAAAAATTTAATGACTCGCGTGCAAGCCAATCCTGAATCGCGACGGTGCACGTGTTTAACGCGCGAAACAATAATTGTAACGGTATAGCGTTGTGAGAATGGAAGAATAAGAAAAAGAAACGAGAAGACGATGACGACGGCTTGGATGTTTCCGGGCAACAATGGACGAAACGTGGAACAATAGTGCGTAACGAGAGGCGCATTCGTCGTTTGGCGAAGAAGCGACAGTGGCGGACGAGGGGCTGAGGACAAAAGGGGCGTAGCAATGGATTTTTAAAATTCCTTGTACAAGAGCGAATGAAAGGGTTGTGCAAAAGTTGGAAGACAAAAAAAAAGCCCACTGGGTCTCTTGATGCTGTTTATTGTTTGCGTTGAAAGGCCATTTATTGTTGCTTTTTTTTCTGGATCGTGGTGTCCACTCGGTGATGTAACGCCACATGATCAGATTTTTTTTTTTCAATTGGCGTATAACCTTAACTATTGAAAGTGTAAAATAGTAAAATCTGTGCACTTGATAATTATTGATACAGATATAATTGTGTTTTAATTCAGGGTTAACTAAAAACATTTTGTAGCATGAAACTCTAAGAATCAAGTTGCAAGAAATTATTCATTAAAAAGAACAAGCTTCAACTTTCTTACCATTATTTACAGGCTAAATTGCTGTTTTTTTAGTTCTAATAATACACTAGTATGTTAATATAAATTGGTACTAATTGGAAATACATGTAGCATTTTACCTCTAGCTCCCAGGGAAGATCTAATCTTGAGGTAGAAAATCAACATTTCTTAACAAAATAGGTGTACCTCTTGTTACTCCTATACAGTGCAGATACTACTGCTGTATTAACTACTAAGGGAAAGAATCTAATTTTACATTAACAAGGCGGGATGAGATTACACTATCAAGCAGTAGCAGTAGCCTTGATAAAGGCTCCTTTCGTTCAAAAGTGATTAAATTCTATACTGAAGCACAAGAAGGGGAGAATACAGAGACATGCTGTAGATACTGAGTGTGCATGCTGAAGCTGATATATGCAGAAGAGTTTGTATGAAAGGATCTAATCTTGTAGGTAATTTCTGGGGCTTGAATTAAAACGAAAAAATCAAGCCTGGCGCAGAAAGCAGCGACTTTGAAGTCTGTTTGCTGGCTTGGTTGCATCTCTGGTTTTGAGCTTTCCTCTCTTCTTCCTTTTTTAGATTTTATCCATAAAACAATGTTGCACTTTTGTTCCTGTACGTGCTTCTTCTGTATTCCTCTTTTCTTGTTCAAAAAAATCAATCAGACTTGGTCTATGCTGTCTATGTTTGGATGTGGGGTATGAGAAAAGGAAAGTACAAAAATTACGAAGAAGAGGGGTATGGGCTGATTGGAAATCTCTTATGTTGGCTATTCTTGATATCAGAGTTTGAAATGAAAAAGATGAATTTGTTGCATGTTTGGGGCTTGGACAAAATATTTAGGTCAAATCTTTAGTAGTGTCTATATGAGAATATTATGATTTCTTATTTTTCATCAATAAAATTAAAATACATTAAAATAACTTTCTGTAATGAGCCATCGAGTATTTTAAACATGACATTCTTACAAATGAATAGGGGATTAATGAAAATTTGATTCAGTTACTTGTACTGTTGGGATGGTTGCTACGAACAATAATACAAATTTGACATATCATATACACAAGATAAATTAATATGTTAAAACTACTACTTGACATTCATCAGCATGTTTAAATAGGTAAAAGTAAGATAGCAGTACCTTTCTTGAGTTAAATGCAGCCGAACCTTGTAGATAATTGTCGTGCATCATGAACATACCTCGTTGATACCGGTTACGAGAATAAATTATCAACGCTTTTTCGTAAACACAAAAGGGAACTGGAATGAAAAGAATATTGTAAGGTTTGTGTGTATAAAGAGAACATAATACAAAAGGCACCAACTGCTGCCACTGTGATTGTTGCCATTTGCTCATACAAATGTAAAACGCGGTATCGAGTTTTAAAATGACACATAAAGCAGACACTTTTTTTGTGACAAGCCACAGCGTAACTGTTGCAATTTCAACTTTTTGAAACTAGTTGAACATTTAAACTGACTTGTCAAGTGAACTGTCAAATGTAACCACACATATATATCATTTTACTGCACGTAGGCAAATGCAACCGAAAATAACGTGAAACGACTTCAAATTCCGATCAAAACAAAAAACTGAATCCCAACGTCCGTTACCTGCGTGGGCGGAAGCATGTGTATGTATACCTATACGTACATGCAAGCAACAAAAAAATTGACCCAGCGACCGAGACCGGAGCCGACGCATGCGCTCGAGCCAAGATGGCCGGTGAACCAAGAGAAAAACGCAAGTCGTGGTAAACCACGAGGTAGACGAAGCGCGCGCGCGTCCTCCCTGCTCTCTCCTCTCCCTCGTACACACGCGCGCACTTCCGAAAGCCGGTTTCGCGAGCACGGAGCCTGCACACAACAATCACAGCAACAGCCTCTCGTCTCACGTGTTTCACGTTGGCCCTCGTCCTAGAGATTCGACCCAACTCTCTCTCTCTCTCCGGAGCCAAAGGGCACGCTCACCCTTTCACTCCTCCACCGAGTACTGGATGCAATGACAACGAGGCTCCGGAGAGGAAGTCAACGAGTGACCTTGATGCTCAATGATCACATGCACCGAGTTTGATGGTCAAATCTCGTGGACGACTTGCACAATTGTTTAAAACAAGCGCGACGAGGTGTTACAGGTGGCCATAACCTCAAAGTCCAAACACTGCGTACACCAGAGATACACGTGCTTGTCGTATATCTATACGTCGTGTACCTTTGCCGACAACGTGCAGCTGTGTATCCTCCTCTTGTTCGCACACTGCGTGGGCAGATGCAGAACAACACACAACCTATATAGCCTGGCGTGACCTTGAGCGATGAGCGGTGTACGCTCGTTGTCGCAAAAATGCGTCACTCGCGAATGTTGAAGAGAGCCCTCACTTGGGGAACTCGGATGATTATTAATGCGCACGCACTTGTACACTCGCGATCTAACGAAAAACAAAAACAAAACGTTTGTATTATAACTACATATACAAACTATATTCGATACGAGCAATCAATCACTGCTTGTGTTTTTATACGTAATACGCACTGCACAACACCGACACAACAATACACACTATGTCTACTGCATCTGCAATTGTACCCATGTAGGTACATACATCCGCACGGAGAGAAAAAAAAAATGTAATACTTGAATTACAAAACGTAAGTATATATACCTACACGAGCGGATGAACCAACCGAACCGAGTGACTGTGACTCAAAGCCTCTCGTCTTATTTCTTTTTCTTTTCCAGCCGTTCTGCTGCGTCGTCGGCGATGGTGAGCTGGTGGTGGAGCGCGTGCGGCGTCGATGTCCCGCGCGATTTTACGATGCGAAAGAGATGGAGAGAGAGAGAGAGAGACGGCACGGCAAGGGAAGGGGAAAATTTTTTTCGAAGGGCAGCTGCGAAGCTCTCTCTCCTCTTCCTTTTGCTCGCTCGTCCTATTCCGTATGTTTATTACGTATCGTATGTATGATACGTCTGTATGCGCATAATAGTACATTTAACGTGTTGGAGGTTGGAGGTAGGAGAAGTTGGAGTGTGTTGGTATGTGTACGTGAATGAATAGAGTTGAAAAAAAGATAGAGCCGGCGCGGCGCGACGGTGAGGAGGAGAGCGTGTCTGCATGTTAAATATTGTGCGCTCCTGCAGGATGGTATTATACACCCATATCCTACGTGTAAAGTACCTGCATGTGATGTATACGTGTATAAGGACAAAGTTCTGCGAATTCTGGCGCGCTGGTGTGTATAAGAAAAAGAAAAAACAGTGTGACAAGGAAACAAAAAACATACAGAACCAATCCAACGAACGCGATAAGATGAGAAATATCTTGCGGATGAGTTTATTACATTTTGCTGTTTCTAAGAAAAATGTGATATTCTTTCAGTCGTGCCATTTTTTATTAACAAAGAGCGAAAAAACGAGTTTATTTTATTTGTCAGACGATAATACCAACCGGTGTCTCTATATAAACGAGTGATAAATGAATATATATAAGTTATTGGCTCGTACGATAACCTACAATAACGAAAATGTTGTTCATCATACGGTCGTTAATTGTTTTTTGAATAGTTTTAAATGTAGATATGTGGCTTATCTACGCGCAGTGTCGATGACCAGTCGTACGCCGTTATGCGTGATTATGTTTTTGGTGAAAAAAGTAAACGTATTTCCGTTAAAATCTGTCACTTGGATGCACGCGCAATTAAATTTTTCTTACTCGTGAGGGTTAAATGTTGGTAAACGCGTAAATTCTCCTGAATGATTTGGAAAAACGAATGTTGGTAAAAATGCTTTTTCCTCATTTGACATTTGTATGTTTATTACACCCTCGATATGGGTAAAATAGTGTTTGCGACATAACCGCCATCCTGTACCGAAGCCACCTACTTAACAGACAGTTATTTTTTTTTTAGTAAACGGTCAAAAGTACACAAACTCTCTAGGCTTAGAATTTTACTATAATTTTTATTCCACGATTGTTTTGAACTGCTTCTAATATACTTTGAATTCCCACAAATGCAATAATTATTTTGGAAATGAAAATTACACCACTGATATTCAGACATTAGAAGCGTCACGCTGGCTTGAGGCGTAAGATATCTTGGACGGTGATATACGAGCCGTTGTTGTTATGACATTTGTATACTTCTAAAGTTTGTTGTGAAATTTTATTAATACCCTAAAGAGAACGTGGGGGGGAAAGATTACGTTGGCTGGGGCTACTCCTTTTTTGAAATAAAAGAGCAAATCACTGGCTCTTGGCCAATTTCAAGGTAATTCGTTTTCAAAGGTTGTCTATTTTTTACACAAATTTCATAACATTCCATCGAAAACTTATCAGTGTTTGCTTCCAAGTGGCAGAAAAATGTCGATGATTTTCTTAGTCATTTTTATTTTGAGAAACTATACTTGTTTTATTCTTTATCCCAATGCACTGTTGCGTATATGCGTGCATAAATATCATGTGTCACTTCTTGCTATTCGCAAATTTGAATCGAGCGTTGAAATGCAAAAAGTTGGAAGATGAACGAAAAAAAAAATTTTTTCTCGTCAAGTGCCGGCTGTAGTAGAAGTCACTTGTACAGCAAAAATCGTACTTACGTCGGGATACTCGGGATATAATTAAAAAAATGTTTGCCATAGTTTAAAGACTTTTACGATGAAAGTTATATTTGAATTTCGTTAATTTTTTTTTTTTTTTTTTAATAAACTTTGTAATATCATTCTATCGATTTATTAGTTTGAGAGTATAAATATTCCGCAGACCATAATTTTTTTTTTTTGAAGTAGAAAACCACTCAAAAAGTTACGAAATTCGATTGTCCAAAATGATGACAAAGGACATTTTTTCGATTAGCACGAAAATAGTCAAACTTGTATGACATGATTATACATTTGTCTAGTTTATACTAAATCATCACCGTTTCTTTTCGAATATAAACTGTAACTCGTCGCCAATAAGCAACGATACACTTTCAGGCTTATTTATACATCGAGTTGAAAAATAAAGCTTTAACTACCTGTATATATTATGTGCTCCAGAGAAAAATTGTTATTTAAACTAGAAGTAAAGAAAAAAATCGGTATCCACTCGATTTTGGACGATTTTCATTCGTCTTGCGACACTTGCCCGGTTTCAAGGTGAATGTCACAAGCATCTTCTTTTCTGAAACCCCAATACACGGTCGCACGTCTCATTCTTTCCCTCGTGATACTCACAAAGAGCAAAAGTAAAAGAAAGAGAGAGAAGAGGGACGAAACAAAAAATTAAAAAAAAAACCGCTCCCGCACACAGCGTGACGCATATGCGCAGTAAGGGGTTGCAAAAAATAAGCGCGCATAGACGTACTTGAAAGGGCAACACACGTACTAAATGCGAGCCTGCAGTCTTGCCCCCCCCCCCCTGCGCGCAGCTATTATACCCTTATATGTGCATATGCCCGTATATATTATATGCCTGTACTTAACAAACAGAAAGCGGAAAAAGAAGAGGGAAAAAAAAGTAACGTCCGTATATTACCGGCTGAAACAATCATGAGCATATGCACGATGAAAAAAAAAAAAAAAAAAAAGAGGAAAATTACAGCCTTGCTCGCGTGTTGTACGTGCAGCTATTTTTGTGTGACGGATCCTATATATGTATAAGTGTACAAAGTGTGGGTGTATGTGAGAGAGGCACATCCTTTTCCTCGGTATCAAGGGAGGACACATACACGCACACACAATAATCACTAGTGCCGATGTATACCTACGTGCGAAATTTCGCGCGAATATGCCCACACCTCTCGCACGTACATATTATACATACTTAGGATAAGCACGAGCACGTCTGTATTGTATGGGCTGTGGGTATACATTCATGTGGACACTCGGCAAAAATGTCCAGAACAGCGAGGCCGTGAGGTGCCATAATATTCGCGGACACGTAGGGACCATTACTGCACGGACGCGCTTCGTATATACTGCTCGCGTGTGCGTGGAATGCCATCAGAGAGAGCTGACGTCAAATCACATGGCTGCATATTATATATGTACGAGTATACCTATCTCGGCAGAGATGAGCGCGGACGCGTGCAAAATGAGTCGCTTATTTTTATACGGTACAACGCGCGAGTTTGGGCTGTTTACGGGCCGCCTCGAATTAATTAGGAGGGGCTGCGTGGTTCGCCGTTATGATTACTTGATGATACTGTACTCTCTCCACCTCTGGACGCAGGGATTTTTTAAGTTGCTTTTCCACGGATAGAGGCTAAATTATCGTGGTTCTTAATTTTTTTTTTTTTTTGTTTTTGTTTTTTGTATCACATATATTTTAGTTTAATGATTCATCTCATTAACTTTTAGAGCTTTAAATGTACATTTTTTCGTGACCAGCGTCACGTAGACGTGTTTTTAGAATATTAGAAAAGTGCCATGATATGCTACACGTGCTCATCAAGGTGAACAAAAAATTTGTATAGCAAATTTTCATGCTCGGCAGACATTATCTGGTACGTTTCATATAATTTTTTTTCTAAGTGTTTTGCAAGTCGCGCAATCAATCTTGTAGTAATTTTCAAAATAATGATGGACAAAAAAAAGTACTCCACTTCTTTTGAAAAATTCAAAGTTTTTTTTCGTCCATACCTAATCTTTCAATGCCACTCGACGACCCAGCGTGAGCCGGTCGTATACTCGGATTAAGGAGGTTTTACATTAGCCTCGTAAATTTCAAAAATTTAAATCAAGTGCACTTCCCAAGATATCAATAATTGAAATTTTGGAAAAAACTGCTGAATAACAAAGTTAAGCATCTAAGCTTTTAATTTATAACGCCAACTTGAAAATATCACATTGCATGAAAACAAATATTTAGCCAAGATCTTTAATGTTCGTTTCGATGAGCTTCATCTTAGTATACTTTTCCAGAGTGACATATCCTGAATCCCCCCGTACACAAAAAAAAAAAAACCAACCAAATCTGTGTCAGGTGTACACGTATGGAGCAAAACGTCAAAGTGCATTTATGTTCTTTGCTCATACCTTTAATCACAATCAATGGGGAAAAAAACATCCATCCTCCAAGAAGCGAGAAAGATATGCAGAAAAAAGGCAACTCGAGGCTTATGACCGGGTGGGTCCTGTACAGCAGCGAGCAGAACAAGCATATTTCCACGATCCGTCCTCCACATTATAAAAGCAGATAAGGGCATTGGTACGAATTTCGGCTCCCCATGCAGCCCCTGTGCCATTTCATCCTCTCGAAACGACTTACGTGTCCCGGGACTACATAAACATGTACACTTTCTCAACCCTTTCGCTGCTGGGCTCTAATATACTCGACGACGAAGGCTTCATCCACATATACTTCGTACAATCGCAAAACTGGTCTCTATATCAAACTATCCTTGCACGCACGCATATATTTAGCTTATAGGTATACAGTATACTGTTGGATCCGAGTCGGGATGATAGCGTTTTAATTAAAGCTCTCACGCACCTGTATAACGTGGACTGCTTAAGCTCGAACGCGCGCGAGACGGGTGTACGTAAAACGCTTCCATTCGACACGTCAAGTTATTTTTAATCTTATACCTTGTGTGAGCGCGTGTGTTTTTGGCTAATTTTGTTGCGGTACAACGAGATTTTTTTTTCTTGTGTCCCAAGGTTTTGGTCATTGTGGGGGAAAAAAATGTCAATTGAATCGTAAGCGGTTAAGGGTTCGTTCGTGTGAATTTGGATACCAATCATTTTTGCCAAATCACCGCGTTTCCAACGTTAATCCAAATCGTCCGTCAGTTTGGGCCTAAGTCCACGTTTTTTTTTTTTTTTTTTTTTTACTCAATGAAGCTAGAATAAAACGATTGTTTGTTTGGGGCTTTTCTCGATTACTTTTCGAACTGATGCTCTAAATTTTAGATGGTCACTACTTCAGCTGCGCAAACAACTAAAATCACCGCACCGTAGCAATGAAAATTGCCCTTTCCCAATTTACAGTGGTAACGACAATTTTTTTACTTTCTCCGAGTGCACACATTCCATGTGCATCCATAGCTCGCGCACACCTCAACGCGCACCTCATAAAATCACCCCGGGTACAAAACGCGCATTTTCCACCTCGTCGCTCGAACGCGCGCGTTGTTCGAGCTCAAAACTCCATTATTCGCGTCGAAAAACACGCGACGCGAAACAATAATGAACCCGCGTGTAAATCAGGGGTACACGGGTACGCTTGCCCTTTGTGTACACTGTGTACACGTAGCAGTTCTCCGTTGTTCAGGATTCGGGAGGAAATGTTACGTGAAGGTCGAAAATCGATTAAGAACAAAAAAGTTTTTTTTTTTTTTTAGGTATACCCTTGAAACCAGGCTCATTTGGCTCGCAATGTCATGTGCCACGAGGAAAAGAAACCATGAACACGGGATTCAGTGGTAGTGACTCGTATTAAAATTATATATAATGATGTGGGTGCTACGTATGGAGAGGGTATATAATATACTAAATATACAAACTAAATCATCCGAGCAGTGAGGGGTCAACATAGCAACAAACTCACCAGCTATCCTTTACGCCACACTTGACGGCGAAGCACCGCTACATTGTCCTAGTTTCTTTTTGCCCCACAGATCAAAAATAGGACACTCGCCAACGCATAGCGTCGCATAGCGTGCCCGCACGAGTCGAGAAAACTAATTACACACCGTACAGTGCATATATAATATTATGTGCTCCATTCATCGCCAACTTTCCTCTGCAACGATCCAAAACGTCGATATACCACATATATACATGATGTACAGGTACACCTGGACTGCCAATAATACACGCATGTACGGCAGAATAGCCGACCCAGAGATGGAGTTGGGACTGCAGCAACTTTGATGGCTCGTTTCTTCCGGCCACCTGGACCGAAACGCGAAATCGCGGTCCCCACGCGCGCCAATGGCTCCGTACTCCCGCGTTATTTACGCCCACCCGTGTACGTTATCATGCCCAGTTGTCGCGCTTCAAATTTTCCTCCATATATACACGCTGTGTACGTTACCGTATAGTCTGCACGCACCATCGTGTCAATCGTGCCCCCCCCCCTCCCCCAACACAGATACACGTGAAAATTTTAGAACCACGGGGGGCTCGGAATTCACGTTTGAGCCAGCGTATACACGCGTCCCTATATATGTATGTATAATACATGTAGCATCACCCCCGACGCTTGTACGTATGATAGGTACACGCGTCGGGGAGCAATTGGTCGGCCAACGTATACATACATACGGAGCCGAAGCTGATTTCGACGTGCAATTGCCTCGAATGATCATTACGGGCGCATTCAAAAGTTAGGACGCGTGGGATTGCCCCCCTCGCCCCCGGACTGTACCTATGGATTCTGTATATTCCACGTAAATGCCAATGTGGACCAAAGTTGAGATGTGTTTGTATCATTTTTTTTTTTTTCTTCTATTTCATTGTCGCCCTATTTTACCCTCGCAGTGGTTGTGGAAATAGCAGCATATAGTTAAGTACACGTGGTTGCGCTGTTGGGCATGTGAGGTCGTTTGGTTTTTGTTGTTGTTTGGGTCACCTGTGGCCGGTCATCCGACTCATTTGATTTTCATTCGGGATGAAAGCTACGACGGTATTAACGTTAACTTTGCGTTCGATTGGTATAAGTTAATCGAGATTTGGACACGAGGGGGCATCACGGAGCGTCTCCCGAGGGTTGGCCCTGTTCGTCTCGTTGTCATGGTTACACAGGCCCCTCATATTTTTGCAGCTAATGTAGTCCCTACATCGTGGCTTACGTGGTATACTTTCTGCAACAATTTTTCTCAAATTCCACCATCTGGGGCATCGTTGGGCAGAGCTATTATTGAATAATCCATATACCAATGTAAAGCCGATTTTTTCATCAAATAATTACACTGCAATTTTGTCGTCCAAAAACTCAGCTTATACACACTAGAGAGGGTGCAAAAAGGTCCCCAAATCAGCTAACGGTGCCCCTTTTTTTTCCCTCCAGTGTACATCACGCACAACTTGAGCTTTCAAGTATCGCGTGTTTCTCTCCATAGGGTATACATACCGGTACTATGTAAATATCGCACCACGTACCCGCGATAAAAGATACGTTACATCTACACCGGGGTTCTCTGCACGTAAATGGGACGGACATATAAAGCTCTGTTACCATAATATGCCGACCCTGCGCAATCGCGTACACGTCCGTAACTCCGATTGTCGATTCGAAATCTCGAGAGAGACAGATATAGGCACACCTCAATGATCCTATGACTATTCAACGTATCCTAATTCCCCCTTTCCCTACATATATGTATCCTCTACTCCAAAAGCATCGCCACCAGCACGAACGACAACAAGCAAGCCTAATAGATAAAAACGAGAAGAAAAAAACAAACAAAAGGGGGGTAGAACGGAATAAGGATCTCGTTATTCCCCCGATTGTCCTTGTTGGGACGCATCATCTGCCAGGCCCAAAGAAGCAGGAAGGATTGTGTTGCATATATACTTTTCACTCTATATATTATTATACACTCCAAAGATGTAGGATGTGCACGCGGTGTATATACATACGTACAACGTGGGGTGGTTTTGTCGTCGGCGGCATTTGCGACGTTTCTCTCGGTTAATGAGGCCGCAGGCGCCGCGAGGAGATAATGGAACGAGTATAGTATACAGCCAAGTAGGTACACAAGGGAGGGAAGCCAGAGAAACGGGAACCCTTTTGGTGTTGTGTATATATATATATATACACATACCTATCGCATCTTGCAGCTGCGAAAAACACGACAGGTTGAGCCGCACTTTGAACGCCTTTTTTATTTTACATTTAGATACAATTATGGAAAAATCGAATGTTGAGTTTTGCTGCCTCGATTTTTTTGTCCTACACGACGAAAACAACCAAAAATCTCAAGTGTACCTACATGTCTCTCTGTTTGAAGTATTTTTTGTCGCTCCAGCAATGCCTTTTGATTCGTAGAATCTCATCTGATTTCGCGCGGGTTGAACATACGATGGTCGACTATAATTTAAAAACTATGGGTAACAAAAACACCAAACTCCCCGTCATTGTCGACTCTTATCGCTTCGCAGCTGTATCATATACCCCCTGTTGCCACGATGCACACTATACAACGACATATTATCTACAATACATCAGGTAAGAAACACCGGCAAAGCTCGTCATTTCACTTGTCTCTGTGTATGTATGCGAGGAGCACATGCATATATATATACTTATATAACCGAGAGCAACCCGAAGGAGATGCGATCTGCGTGTGGTTACGCGTGTATATATGTATATATTTCCACGGGTGAACAATGGGCGGGGGGGGGGGGGGCGAGAGCTCGAAAATCGAGCGAGATGTACCTCGGTGGCGTCGCTGTGTCGAGTTTAATTAAATTGAAGCGAAGCCGGCTTCGCATCGATCGAACTGCCTATGGTGCAGTGTCGTACACGCGAGAGGATATGTCTATATGTATGCATGCGAGTGATAGCTCGTGGTTGGAGTTGTTGATTTTTATGAACTGTTTTAGAAGAAAAAAATAAAAGAAGAACTTGACGTTTCTCCGGTGACTCGAATTGGGTTTGACTGAAATATACGATAGATCTGCCTTGGTCTGTTTTTGGAATTTGGGCCAGACTCTGGGGCGCAGCTATTTCATGGATTTCCTAAAGGATTTAAAACGCTTGATGATTTTTCTCAAGTGTGCGATGCATTTGCTGAGTATCGTTTCATGAGTCGCAACAAAAAAGGGAGTCCATTAACAAATAGTACATACAAGCTTATCGATAGGAAAAAATCCGGCATCCAGTGAAATTTCTAATTTTCTGTTCCTTGTTCACCTTTGATTTTCCACTTTTCGCCCCGCGTCACTTCCGTCCCTCCTCCCAACGCGCGGCGTTTACTCTTGACATCCACATATTTATATATTATGATCCCATTACCGTGAGCATGTCCCTATTACTACTAATAATAATAATATGAGCCATAATTGCATTAATAACAGCGATACAGTGTAATGTATGTGCACACGACATTTTTTTTTCTCTGTATAAATTTAATCAGTAATGTAGCCCAGGAAATTCGCAACGTCAAAATCACTGGCCACTATAATATATTTAATTTGTAATGAAAATTGAATGTTATCTCCCCACAGTCTACGTACCATTTTTCAACGAAGAGCATAATTGTATTTGTATTTTACTATCGTGAATTCAATCATGCATCGTTAATTCAGTGGATCCAAATGTAATAGTAAATTGCGATGAAAAGTTTATTACTTTTTATTATTATTATTATTTTTTTTTTATTAACAATAAAGTCAAAATTAAGGGCACTATTTGTATCTGGCACCTATTATCAAGGTCCATATTTGTGATTATACAGTGCTAGTAGCTGTTAGCTGAGCTTGACCCCTTATCTGTTAAAGTTTTGTTTACATCTAGTCCTGATGGTCAAATAAATTATTGTACGTAAATGTTAATATAACAAAAAAATATTTTAATTTCAAGTATTGTCTGAATAATTTAACCAAGTAAATGTTTAGCTCAATAATGTACCGATGGACCTCGAAAATATTTATTAACCGTTCCTTTTTTTCATGCAAAAATAACATACATGTAATAAATAAATTGATTAATCAGATGCTCAATATTAACTTTAGTTGCGGTTAAATGATTCATTTATTATTTCATTACATTTCAGAAAACTATCCAAAGACTCCATGGTACGAGGTTCGTCTATTCTACACGCGTCACCCGAAAAAAAAAAAAAAAAAAAAAGTGAAAAAGAGAGAACGTGTCAAGCGCATGTTACACATAGCCCGTCAGTCAAGCTCCTCCGAGTGGCCAATGAACTCATTAGAACCGACGAGTACAAAAAGTACAGGAGAAAGGAGATGTAATGCCGGTAATAGATTTTTTCCAGCCCATCCTCGGGCTTATCGTTTCTCGCGCATCACGACTCCTTTCCTTCTCTTCGTTTTGGCTCCGTTTTATTTTGCTCGACGTCGATTGGATTACCACCAAAAAAGGCCATTGATCGCTTTTATTTCGCGTGTCCTTTTTGCGGCTCTACGCGTGTTTCAAGCTCGTTTTTGTGTTTTTTCTACTTCCCTCCCGCGAGACGAAATAGGATGTTTTTTTTTTCACAAATCAATAGGTGTACAATATCAATAATGCTATTAATAACACCAACGATCTCATCGACATCAAATGGCGATGAAAATAAAAGGGACGGCAATCGTTATTTTCAATACAATTGAAGTAACGTCAGAGACGATGAGCAGTTCTACAGATCAGTATCGTAGTGGTGGGTATACCTACTGTTATTCCAATAGCTTCGTTCTAACACACGTCACCCTGACAATAAACTGACACGCTGTATTTTTACCGATATTGTTATCGAAACGAAAATTTTTCATGGATCGAAGACCATTTGCAATCAATTAATTAATTTATTTTACGTGCCAAAGGTACCCGTGGCACACACCCTCTCGTCAAAGCCGAGCTCACGAAGACGCAGCCCCGAAAAGTACAGTCTCAACTTTTAATTAATCCCAAAGGAGCGATGACGAAAAAAAAAAAAAAGAAGGCGAATCCCATTACACGAGCGGAATGCGACGGTTTTTTTTTTCCCTCCCTCCCTTTCTCCGTTTGACAGAGCGAGCAATCGAAAAATAATAGAAAGCCTTTAGTCCCGCGCTTTCACGGCCGGTGCCCGGCAGGCATTTTCCGAGCCGCTCGCCGATACCTATATACACGGAAGGGGGGTCGGGGGAAGGCACAAAGAACAGTAGCGAGTGTTTTTCCCTCCCCTGGACATCGCGCCCCGCGTCCGCGGGAAAAAGAAATGGGAAAATAATGGTTTTACTTTGACGCGAGGGTGGCGAGGGGAGCGCTCGCCAAAGAAGTTTAATGAAATTTATCATCGCGATGATATATAACATTCCGCGCGCGCCCCGGGAAGTTAGAGGAAAAAAAGGGGGGAGCTTCAATTAAAATTTACAACAAATTAAAGCGCCGCGGGCCTCCCCCCCGAGTTCTTTTGTGTTGAGAGTTATTTTTTTTTTTTTTTTTTTTTTTTTTGTTCGGTAAAAACGAGATGGAGCCCTGAATCCTCTTTGTTTCGATATGCCCGTGTACGGAGTAATTCACTCGATTGTTGCACCGGTGCGGGACATCTTACGGCAATCGTAGGGTCTGCGAGTGAAATTTCGTTTTCAGGACTTTTTGTGCAACTGTGAATCCTTTTTTTTTTTTGTTTTTTTTTTGTTTTCGTATGCTCATCCATGCGCGTGTGTTTCAATTAAACTGAGCGTTTTGGCGATTTCGGCAATTTTACAGAGTATATATACTTTGTTGCCAGCCAAGGAATTCGATACGCCAATGGAATGTTTTGCGGAAAATTAAATTTTTTTTCCACAAGGGAAAAATTTTTGGGAATTTTCATCAAGTATTTCATTTAACGAACAAATTTGAAAATTTTTGCGATTTTTCAAATCTTTTTTTCTTTTTTTTTCATTCCGCATCAAGCTATGGTATCCATGACGCGAAATAAAACTGTATAATTGATTGGTTTACTCACTGATTACTGCATATTGGGTTTTTGTGTAAAAACTCACCTGAAACAAAACAAAAAAAGCAAAAAGTCAGTAAATACAGTTGAATCGAATAACTCGTTAATATTATTATCATCGAAGCATCAAAATATTGCACAATAATACTTATTGTAAATGACATAGTAACGTATACCGCGATGAAAGAAAAAGGTGAGGGAGGATAAAGGAAATTCAATACGCCCGACACACGGGATCCGAAGGAGAAGGTATATATAAATATATCGTGGAGCGTCGGTGTATATATATATATGTATACACTAGTTGACGCGGAGGACAAAGGAGGATCGGAGGCTTGCGAGACTCGAGCAGCCAATAACCAAAAACAAACATGGGGATTTTCATGTCACAAGCCGGGGAGATACGTTTTTACAGCGTCGTCTTTGTCGATTGGAGAGGATTTACACCACCAGAGCCGAAGATCGCGCTGATCCTCCAGGATCGCGCGTCGAACAAAGGGATGATGTCGTCGCGCTGAAACTCCGAGCGAAACGAAAAGCACCCACTTGGAAATCAAATTATCGCAACGCGACATTCTTTTAGGCCATTTTTCAGTAGCGTGTCTCGGATGACATCTAACGACACCTCACAATATGGTCCATGTGAAAACGCGAATATTTTCACGAAAGTTTCTTTTTCATGTAAATAAATCAATGTTACCCACATCCCGAGAGCAAACAAAGCTTATCACTGCCGTGCTCGTAAGTGCATCTGTTTCGTACATCGCACCCCCCCAAAATCCTAAGGAACCATACACATAGCCAATCCATCCGTGAACTCGAAGCGCGAGTTTCTCAACGGCTTATACATGTATAGGGTCCAAAGCCTCGACCGAACAGTACAACTGCCACGACACTTGCCTAAGGGGAACTGTATAGGTGTACCGAGTGGCGGAGAGTAAGTACAAGCCATCGGTGTTTTACTAGCGCTGTCCACGTCGCGAGTGTCCAAGTCTCTTGCCTCACCCTCACCCCTGTATACTTTGGAGTCCCTCCCCCGACCAATACACCCACGGACCCACTTGCAGATCGCTCGGCTGTCAATATAAGCTTTTGGAATTGCCTCAGTTACTCATGCGCGGGAAAAAGCGATAAAGCACGTACGTGTACGCATTTTTCACTCGTTGTCCGCGTCCGCTTGCAAATATGACTGCAGTTCATATCCCGAAACGAGAGAAAAATAAGATAGCCATTGTATCCCCTCGAGACGTCATACCTGTACGAAAAGGGGGCCGTGTGTATAAATATATATTGCGTGCACGGTAAGTGTAGTCGTGCCGGATATACATTTTCATTTCTCAAAGAGCTGCCCACGAAACTCAAAAGGAACAGCTGTGATATACTCGCCTATATACTTGCGCGCACATCGGGACACTCGACGTTACACATATCACAACCGCCTTTGGAATTGAATTTGAGTTGGATACACGATTGTATACTCTCTCACCGGTGCGAGTACCCTTTTTGTTATTTCATTGTATACATCGATCGGAAGGGGTAGATAGGCACATGTTTGTTTCCGTGGGGTTCAAAGAGGAGCTCGAATCGCGGTCAATTAGCGATGTTATTCGGATAAGCGATCCACGGCACGGATGTCGGGAATGTAAGTATACGATTATTGCACACATGGTGTCGTGTATATGGATACACGTATACAGTTGTTGGGAGATCTCTCGCTTTGTTAGCGTAAGACGAGTGAACAACCACCTGCGACTCTTTGATGTTTAGTTTACGGAAGCTCAATGCTGATGAATGGCAATCGGAGAGTTTCCTCGCTTACACGGAAACATTGCGTTGTTGTTCCACTGTTACGTTTTGAAGGCATGTACACATGCACGAAAGATAAATCCCTGCGTCAGTAAAATTCTCCCGAGCAACGAGATACTTGTACATCCCCAACCCGTGGGTGGACCCACCCGCACACACACGATGCACGCTTATCTGAAAACTGCAAGATACGCGAATCGTTAAAACTCGCGGGTCGGAACGTGACTCGGGGAAAATGCAACCCTCCCTCCTTGCAGTACACCTCGAGATCCTCGTAAAACTGACCCTCCGATGCTTCGTGCATACGCGTCCCTCTCGCGGCGGTGTAGGCGTGCGTGGTGGAGATTTTACAGCCACGGGGCTCTAAAAACGGCTTTTGCAATCAAACTAGCTCAATTGCCCCCCCCCCCCTCGGATAGCTCCGCATATAGTATACGGTATCGTGTTATTATTTGATAACTACTTGTACGGCTTCGGGCTAGTAATGGCATGTCGGATTGAAGAAACATGTGGTTTTTTTTTTTTTTTCGAAACGAAGCCAAATCCTTTTTTGTTCTTTTTCAGATAATTGTCGAGTGCGAAATGAAGTTACAGATTTACAAGTAGTAAATCGATTGCTGAGCAATTGTTATGAAAAAAAAAAAAAAAAAAAAATAGTATCTCTTCCCGTGGCATCGCCGAAACCGTAACTATGAACGATCAATCGAATAATTGATCATCACCGAAACAATATAGTCATACACGAGTCTGTTTGTCTTATACAAGCATAATGTGTGTAGCGGAAATTTTATTTATTCCCACGTCTATCGTCCCATTTTGATTGAAAAATTGCAAAGCGAAACAATTAATTTCACGATTGCGTATATTCGTTGTAGAAAAAAAAAAAAAAAAAAAAATGAATAATAATAATTCGTCCATTTGTCGTGGGTGTAAGCATACAGAGTTGAGCCGCGCGTAGTCGGAAACGTTTCCAAGATAAGCCCTTCGCGTGTAGACGGGCGAAGCGACGTCTTAAGGAAACATTGGGGAGTTGCGGCTAAAGATATCCGGCGAGTAATCGCGCGCGAGCTTCCTTGTACACATATATAATATGTACGTATACTTTTGAGCAATACCTTTGTTACGAGCTGGTATCGTGTATAATATGTGTAGGTATGTGTGTCTACTTGTACAATACAGGCGCGTGATGCGAAGATTAACGATTAAATGTGTGAGTTTGTAACTTGCGATGAAAATTATAATATTTGGAATACATAAATATACCACAAAGGAATACGAAAGGTGAGTTTTGTATAAATTTTTTATTTTCAAATCGAGTGCGGTTAAAGAGAGGGATGATGGACGGATGAATGTTTTACTTTTATCAAAAACGAGAAAAAGTTACTTTCTCTTACTCCAAAAAAGGTAACTTTTGGGAAGCAAATTTTTACATACATCATAAAATTGAGCCTCGCTACACAGTTTCCACAAACTATCTTCTCCCTATACAAGTGTGTGTGTGTATGTGTTTACTTGACACACGCAATTTCACCAGATTCTCTTTACGCCCAACATAAATAAAAATCTTCTCACCTGCAGCTTAGACCCACGCACACCTTTCACATGTGCTTTCTTTAATTCACAAACATGTACGTTACAACTACTGTAATATACGTGTGTTAGTCTAACACAGAGAGATAGACCCAATCACCCCGTAACATAATTATATACCTTGCATGAGACGGTTCAATCTTACCACATATTATGTATTACCTTCGTCCTCGAGACCATAGAGGCGCGCGTGCGGGTAACTCCAAGCGCACAATATTACATATTAATGGTACACGCGAGTGGGTGCACATTTATCAGATCTCTGGTATATATATATATATATATGAACGTATGAGGAATGGGAGGGTGAAAGACCCGTAGATACGACGCGGACGCGCTGTATAAATAGCCGTGGGTGTGTGTGTCACGGGTAATGGGTATCATACACGTACATGTACACGTATACGGCAAGCGATATAATATAACAATGTACACGATGTACAATAGAAATAGCGTATACTGCGCTACAAAGAGGCAACTGGAGTCAGAGATGGGGCCAAGGAGGAAGGGGGAGGTGGCGCGCTATGTGGTATGTACGCGCGTCGTCTAACGTTAATTAATAATTTAATCGAAGAGCTGTTGCGTCCTCTCACACCCAAGCCTCTCTTTGACGACGCCACGCAGGAAAAGCGCGGTCGGGGCACTAATTAAACCCGAGGCGTCGAGAAAACCAAACCTCCTCGGCTACTCCTCGCGTGTATTTTCCGTTGACGCTTGTGGTATACGGGGTGAAAAATCCCTTATCTCGAGCATGAAAATTTCGACGCTCGCTCGACGTGCTTTTTTTTTCCCTTCTTTATTTTCACGTCACTTTTCACGCGCGAGGCAGAGCAAAGGGCCCCTCTGTTGCCACACGCTTTGACGACGTGCTACTCCGACGTGTGAGTATACAATATATAGCTCTCGGGGAAAATTGCTGGTTGCCAGCGAGTCGGCGCCTTGGCGTGAAAATTGATTTCCCCCTTTTTTTTTTTAAGGCGAGGTATATAAAATTATAACGCGCGAGCGCCAGCGTGCGGCTGAACGGAGTAAATGTTTGCCATGGGCACAAGGTAAAGACGCGCCAAATGTGTAGAACGTGGGTCATCGACGGGACCCCAAGGTCTGCACTATTTTTTACGCAGTTGTAGCTTGCGTCCATCGCACCCTCTCGGTGTGATTAGCGCCAAGAGCACTCTGGTAACATATTACTTCTTCTTTTTTTTTTTTTATTACTCAGTGCACAAACACGCGGTTAACAATAACAATAACGGTTTCAATGCACTTAGCGCGAGGTCCGTAATCGCTGCTCCTGCGAGATATTAAAAAAATTATTCCCAAGGAGCTTGCGCCCAACTTCACCCCCCGTGCCCTCTTTTTCTCAAAGGGTATGTACGCGTGCAGTGTTAATCCAAGGGGGGTTGGAAGAAGGAGCGATTTTTTCATCTGCCAGAGTATACGGAGGGTCCGCGGGTAGCCGAAGGAGGATGAGTCGTGTAATAGCAGAAAGCGAACCATATTAGACACGGTGGGGTGAAATGGTTAAGTGCGTTTACTCGTTCGCGCTCCTTCTACTTATACACTTCAATTATGTGCTTTTGTGGGTGATCGTTGACGGTGGAGGGGAGCGTGTTTTCGCGCGAATGTAATTGAGAGAACTTGTGACTTTCCGCATTATGCTCTCTTCTCTGGCTGTCCATAGGTGTATCATTTGTTGACGAGTCCCGATGAGGGCTTCTTTTTCCGGCTTCCTCGTCGCTTGCCCGGGGCCGAGTAATTCGTCTCTTTGGGAACACGCTGTGGGTGGTTTCATTGGGATGGATTTGTTCGACTGCACTAAGTTTTTTTTCCGTGGGGAATGCGGCAGGGGTTTCTTCGTAGTTTTACGAGAATCTAAAGCTTCCTTTTTTTATCTTCCCATGTTGTACTTTGATTTTAGATGTACCTTAAGGTAAAAAAAAATATGTGCAAGGCCAACTGTTAGAAGTGCATACGTTAGAATTTAAAAAAAAGAAAAAATTTTACGGGGGATTAAAAATTGCAGTTCTGACACATAAATACAATGTTCGTCAAGCGGTTATTTATTGTCCTACGGATATATTATTATGGTCTTTAGTTTAGTTTGGTTCATACAAAATACAAATTATATTCTTAACTGCAGACTCGAAATAAAATTGAAACATCACCTATAAAAGAGAGTGTTGGTGGAAAACTTCACTTCGAATATTGGTAAAGGTCAAACGCTCCGCGAGCAATTGAATCTACCGTAAAATTTTTCTACCGTACGAAGGTGGTATCAGTAAAATCTATGTACTCGAAAAAAAGTTTGCAAGAAATTCACGGTTGGGAAAAATATCCCATAGTTGAAAATATCATAACGTGAATTTTGACATCCGTACGTACATCCAACCCAGAAACCCTTTCGTACTTCAGTTTGATTTTTCGAAAAATTTTGACATAAAATCAAAAGTCCGGATGAAACTCTACTCGGTGGAATTTCAAATGATGGTAACGAAAATTCCAACGCAACCGGAAGAATGAAGATCGACGTCGCACCTTTTCTGTTAATGAAACTTAATTGACATCGGTCGTTCCCCTCGAGAACCCATCGAGTCTCACCGTCGAGTGATCCATTATGCATAATGAATAATTGTAATGGATCTTTTGTTACCAGCAACGGAATATTGGACGGCTACCGGCTGGTAATTCCATTTTTCTCCCTTGGATTTTGTTTTTCTTTTTTTTTTTTTTTATCAAGACCCCAGCTACCACGGATTTATAAAAAAAAAGGGAGCAAGAACGTCAGTCGAATCGTCGAATTTTCATCGGTAAAATATCAATGATTGCAGAGGATAATCCATATACAGTGCAAGTTCAAGTTTGTGTATTAATACGACTTTTACAACATCAGTTTCAAGGAGTACAAAAATTTACTTCATTAAGGGTGTAGATAAGCTTGCAAGTGTCTTGTATCCACCACAGGATGTTTTGCATCCTGTATATAAATTTTTGGTATTAAAAGTGATAAAATTTAATAGATCCGGCGAAACAATCATTTCCCCAATGCTCGGGTACGTTGTACATCCTCGTAAGAGTTTACACACCCTCGTATAAGTTTTCTATCGCTCCGCGCGCAAACTCGTATCGAAACAGCGATAAGCTTTTGCCAGTACTTTTACGCCGAGACAATACCCACCACCGGAGTAAAACCATAAGAGCTCTTTCGAGCGGGCAATGGTGGTAAAACGAAATAAAAAAATTAGATAAAAATATCGTGCACCACCCCCCCCCTTTGTCTTTTTCTTATTACTCCCTTCCCGATATACGTATTATTGTATATATATTCATCTTAGCGAACAAGGAAGAAACAACAAAGTCACATCCGGTGGCGTTCGAGTTTTATCGTAGCTTTTCGAGTTATTACACCATCCATCGCTGTACAGAGAATATAATGTAACGGCTCAACGTTTCTGCTTACGACTAAACTGTTTTTCCCGCTCGGTTTCACAGGTGGGACGTACTTGTGCCATTTGGTTTTTCCAACATGTAGATGCGCCTCGCTTGGCCATAGGGTTTGATGCCGTTTTTATATGATGTGGAACGATTTGAAGGGTGTTTGAGGATATACGTGTATTTGACTGAGGGAACAACTTTTTTATAAAAATTACTGTGCTAGACTGGCGATATATTGTTCTTCTCCGTCGTTTAGATACTTTTTACTTTTGTCAAGCTACATTTTACTCGTTACGGAACAGTAATATTTATTAGGTAAATATCAATAGTTTATTTTTCTCGCAGTGTGGGATGTTTATTTACGTTATCCATGTGAGGAGGGAGGTATCGTTAATTTATTCCAGTGAAATACACAAGAAGATTGGGACAAAAGATGCGCATATAGGGATTCCAGTGCATTGGATGAATCACTTATAAGCACGTAGGGTTGGTTTAAATCGTAGAAGAAAATTTTTAACTTTTTTTTTCACGTATTTGTATTGAACGTGTCCCCTATGTTAATTATTCATTTGCGTCGAAGTTAGTGGTACGATCACTTTACGTGTGGGCGATATGTGTACCTTAATTTTGTGGGTATTAATTGAAATAATTTACATCGATGGTGCTTCATCCAGGCATTAATGTGCCTCGGCGATCGATAAGAGGATAGTATCGGCTTTTCGTGGCGTAGGGGTGATTACTTTTTTCGGTGAACAAAAACAACAATCGATAACTCGTATGAATAACATCATAAAAATAAATTATGTATCGTGTTTCCTAAGCTTTTTGTAATGCTAGACAGGAAAAATTTTATTGCTTACTACAGAGAGCCAGTAGAGATATTTCCAGAATAATTACCACTGAATTTGTGTGACGTAATTACGCGCTCGAGTGTACTACTTCTGTGTTAAATTTTTCAATCGATGCTCACTATTTCAGACCATTTGGACGAGGACATGGTTTGAATACTAATGGAGACTACGTTTTCCAATATTCTCTAATTGGGCGAAATCAGAAATCCTTTAATTCATGTCTCAATTTCTATCAAAGGAGTGAAATTTCGGGTCCTCGAAATTGACGAGCGTAACATTTGATTTTCTCGCGTTAAGTAGAAAACACTATCACTGGTAAAAGTGCCACATTTTCCATTAAAAAATAAGGGTCGGAAAAAAAATGGGCGTCCCTTTTTTGCGCACTTACGGAAAGATCTTTTTTTTTTTTTTTTTTTTTGACGGCATTTTTCACAAAGTCACCGCACGAGCCCCCGGAGAGACGGAAGCGTATTAAATCCGAGTGAAAAATCACCCCTTTGAGTTATTAATCCCGGACGTTTCCTTGAAATATGAACTCATTTGGGGCAAAAGTCAACAGAGCAAGGTTTATCCCGGATGAGAATACCACGGCGATTATTTCACGTCCGCGATTAATTTTAATGGTAAGCATTACGCCTCCAAGACCATCTGAGTAATTTCACGGGCTCTCTCTCTCTCTCGTGTTGTTTAACGTACGGATTTTCCTAAGTAAGCGTAATTCCATGGCCTAAAGGGTACTAGCATCGCGAGTACAATCGTCGAGTTTTCATGAATAAACATTTATTTACATGATAACGTGGAGTAAAAAACTGTTTCATGAGGAAACAAAAATTTCTTTCTTTTGATGCTACGGCAAAAAATTACAAGAAAACAAGTTTTAGGAACGATAAATTTTTACTGTGCTTAATTTTCAAAATTTTACTGTAAAAACTTTAACTACAACATGATGTGGTTCTACGCGTGAAAAAAGTACGACGCCACAACTACACATAATATTATCGATTACAATACGTATGGATGGCATCATCAAAAATAAATGATCGTAATACTTCACGCGAGTGTCGGCTAGCGTGGTTCGATCGACAAATGTAAGTCTCGAAAGCTGCCGCACTCATGGTCGAACATCAAGACCCACTCGAGACTCAGAGATATTGTAATTATTAGATGGCGTAAAAGAAATTGATCGAATAGTTCTTAAGGTCTGCATTTCTTTTTTTTGCTCTTCTTATACGAAATTTAGATCCGAAGGTGATAAATTCTTTTCCGGGCACGATGTTAATACACGACAGTGACGTAACATTGTTTTGACGCGATGACAAATAGGTGATGGTTTTCAAATTATGCTCCCGTAACTCCTGTCATTCTGAAAAATAATGAACCACCCTTGGCTGTAAGTGCATCAATTAGAATCTTAATGGTGAATTTTTGTGAAAAAGCAGCGTTTACACGATGCCACCCTCACCAAGACAAAAATTGTAGCATTTGCCGCAAAGTATCGCTATTGCAATCAATCTAACAATAAGTATTTTCAACCACAATCGTAGCTACGTAACGTAGTGTAAAAATTGTAGGCAAATAAATGTTAACTGACATGGTTTTTCGATTGCCCGTGAAGTTAAAATTTTCATTTTTTATGAATTATATCGTTGTGGCACGGACAAGAATTTGAAGAACAACAAAAAAACTTGACTGTCACAGATTTAACACGTTAACGAGTGAGTAAAATAGGTTACAGAAATATTTTACCCTCTACAGCTTCTTATGCCAATCGTTGGAGAAAAATATTCTTTATTGTTTTATAGAATCGATGAAATAGTTTACCAAGTATTAATTTGGTTTTTTTTTTTTTATAACATTTATCAAGACTACTACAATGCATTTTGTAAAAATAGAAATTTCGATTACGTGCCTTCAAACGTGTACTTTAACACCCTTGCAAATCCAAGTGTGTTATTTCAACCCCCTTAAAGCTCATAAAGTCGTAAAATTTTTCATACGTTTGCATCCGTGTGGTTTTCGATTTGTTGTAAATTCATATAATGTCTTATGCTCGCGAGCGTGTGAAAAGCATGACAACGAAAACGGGGTTGAAACAGCTCAAGTGCACAACGTTTCTTCATAACCAAAATTGGCCCCAGAGCTGTCAATCTGGAGGAAAAATATTATGTGGAAAAAAAAAACTCTCGCTCCCCCGCAACGCGCGGAGCAAAGGCCCCGATGATCACGTGGCGCGAGCAATTAGCAGAGTCATTTCTCATGCGCGATCTTATCTGTTCTCGGAACTCCTTTGCCCCTCCCCTCGGTGCACGTGAGCACGAAAAAAAAGCCGCGCGAGCCGAGGTGCGAGAAGAGGGGCCGCGTACAGACATCCGAGCCTCTCCTCTTCCTCTCGCAACACACGGCCCGTTAATTGTCACGGCCATTAATTTCTATTTCCGAAACCCGCCATCCGCACAATACGTGCACGGCATTACGAGCCGAAACGAGTCTCGGAAATAGAAGCGCTGCTTTTCGCGATCGATCCCCCCCCCCCCGCGCCACCGAGTCGGTGCGTGTGTGGATCGCGTGATGCTTCGCGGACATGTATTTATGTATCAACTGTTACGCGAAAGTGTGTAACAAGTGTAGGGTGGCGCGGGGGTTGCGTGAAGTTGCACGAGGCTGTAAATCATTACTACAGGTCTTTTTTTGTTTTGTTTTTTCAATAATCATGGAAAAACTCAAGTTTGCATCACCTTTCCTGTCTCTCAAGGGTGGAGGGAGGTTTTCACGTTACATTCGTGTCGGGACAGACGGACAGATCAGTTACAGGTGATCCATTGGTTTTTATTTTTTGTTTATAGGTGTACGCTGATAATACAATGCTTGCAAAGTAATGTGATTAATAATGTGTCCCTGTGGACTAAGGTGTGTGTTATTTCTGAATTTAGTTTTTTTTAAAATTTTTTTCTGCTGAATTCTCTCTGTTGTCGGCCACTATTGAAATCTTAACTTACAGAACAAAATTTTTAAAAATTATTGAATCTTAAAAATAAAGTTTTTTAACAATTCTAATGTTTTTTATAAATGATTAAACCTTCCTAAGTACGGTTGAAACCATCTACTGAATTTTTTTTCCAGGCTTTTTTAGTGAAAAAAATTTAAAAGGTTATTGTCTTGAATAATCTAATGTAATAATGTTCATGTAACGGGTTATTCGGATTTGGGCAAAATTATTTTGGAATAATATTCCATAAAAACACAATACATTACTTGGGCGAGAAATTTTTATTACCTATGATTCTGAACAAAAGTTGTCCAGAAAACAATAAAAACACAATAGGGAAGAGACATGAGCAAACTTTTCTTTCAAAACAAAAAAAACAAAAAAAAATCAACACTCTACCTACTGAACAGGCTTTTAGTACCGAGCGAAGAAAAAGTACCCAGTAACCATGGCATCACAAACAGCAAATGCAAACCAGTCGTGAAATCATTTTTCACCCCAAAGCCCCCCAAAACACTTTGAGCCCCAATCAACGATTGACACCCTTCACCCAAGCCTCCCAAAGGTATAGCAATTAAAAGCCCGTCACCATCCCTGAATCCTCCCATATAACCTGGATTGTTCCCAACTCTGATTCCATCCCACATATACACACAGAGCGGGCCGGTGAAAGAAACCAAGTAGGGGGAAGAAAGAAAGCGGTGCCTCGGTGGCTGGCGAAACGAGATTTAACAGCCGTCTCGCTCGGAGTTCAGTGCACGTCCGCGCTGACAATCCGCTCGCGTTTCATCCCACGATTTCTCGAGGAGGAAGAACCGGCCCGCGATGAGGGGGTGTATATTATACGTGGGTGTACATGGTATATTTCCGTGGAGGTGGTCCGCCACCCGGGGTTTTTGTTAGCCGCCGAGGAGCTGCACGTACCGGCTGGAGGAGGGCTCTTTTTTTGTGATGATTGAAAAAAAGTGCAGCGGCCGCTCGTGGGATTGGAGAGTATTTTTTTTCGACGATCCTGGGGAAATAGCATCTTTCTTGCAAGGGTTTGTACTTTATGCATTGAATGTTAGTCAGACCTGTAAAAAAATCCATGTAGCAGTGCTTATATACATTTTTTTTACTTTTTACAAGTTGATGTAATCTTCTTTAATTTCATTGGGCCTGTGATTAAGCTCACAACAAATGTTGCCGAATTATATATAGTGTGAAATTGAGGTTCAAAGAAAATGCTTTTTTCTTCATTACGTATCGATTATGTCCATCAAATTCTTGTCTATTCGTGTAATAAATATGTAATCGAGTTTTAGTTCTCTAATTTTAATTGATGCACCGATGCCATGAAAATTTCTTCATCATCAAAATCATATGTACGACAAAGATGAAATGTCATTCAATGGGTGATGTTAAAAATTATATAAAATTGACAAACTTTATAATATAATGTCAATCACCCCGAAGATTCCTAACATAATTTGACAGACTTTTTCACGCATTTATATTTTTTTTTACGGAAAACAGAATATAGTTATTCAAGAAAATTTTGGCATCTCGACGTAAGTAGTGTTTGAAAAATAAATAAAAGCTGTCACAAAAGAAACGTTGCAAAACTACTTCGTAACCTTTAAAAATTTATTGATTCACAATGAAAAAAAAAAAAGAATCAACTTTCAATAAAAAATAATTATGGTTGATAAAAAAAGTTATTCACTTTGTAAGTAGCTTTTTTTTAATGTAAAGCACTTGTAGGATCTCTTTGGATGAGAGGGTTATTACAGTGAAATACGGTTTATCTCAAGGGTGCAATTAAAAAGAAATGTTTTTAATCCGATTACAATTTATTGCCAAATCAAACTATATCATACTTCTTTATAAAAGATAAAAACTGGTCGAAAAATTGGAAAGTGATGCCTTACAACCAAATTACTGCGCAATTTTTTGTTCTCTCCATTACCATCATCTCGAAAACGGTACTGCTACACCTTCCAAAATGTTAAGAGTACGACAGTTAAAATATATATTACGGCAAAACGTCTTCCTCAGTAAGTATGAGCAATTAACTTGGAAATCTCATTTCTTAGAAAACGTCTCCAACTCCCCTAAATTGTTAACGTCGTAAACAGTGACAAAAATCGGCTCACGTAATTTTTTTGTTTCGTGCTCTACACTAGTTCCCCGTCGTCTTTCCGGTAAATTTAAAACCCTCGTAGTCACCCCTTCAAAAAAAAAAAAAAAAAAAAACAAAAAAAAAAGGCTCTGTCCACCTGACAGCTCGCGCGTCGCTTTTCCACGTCCGGAGACACAATCAGGCGACCGGTTAATTTTTGATCAGCCACTCGCGCACTTAACCATTCCACTCGACGAAATGGCTCTTCGCACCCGGTCTCGCGTGCAAGGACCTCGGGGGTAAGTGGAAAAACCCGCGTCTAACGAGCTGAATTGGAGTAATGAAGACGCAGGGCTGGGATCGCGCGGGTGAATTATTTCCGTCCCTTTTTTTTCCCCCTTAACAGCGCGCAAGTGGATGGGCGTTCAATAATAGAGTTTTTCAAGAATGCACGAGTGGCCTCGACCGTGCTATTTCGGAAAGGAGTCGCAAGGCGCTGTCCCTTTTGATATTTCAAGGGGCTAAATGCAGCGCGATTGGGCTTTATTTTTGTCCTTTGAACCGTACCGCTCGCGACAATTTTTCATAAAAGTTATAGGTGCAGCTGGAAAACGTAATGCCTCTTGCATAAAGTGAGGCAGCCCCGTGTTTGCGTGGCTTGCAGTATTTATCGGTGCCCATAGCTGCGCGGGGCTCGGAAAAAGCAAAGTTTGGCGAAATTATATATGCACCGAGTTCCAGCCGAGCGAAATAACAAGGCGTCGTTTCGGCTGCGCCCTTTTTTTCCCCGCCCAACTTTTTTACGAGGAGAGCCCGCCCTCCTTCCTTTCCCGGATTTTCCACTTTGCGCCTCGCTCGCTCTCCCCTTCCCTCTTTTCTCTCCGTTTGCAATTTTTTTTTCTCTCCCCCCCCCCTTACCGAGATAACACTTTCGTATGGATCGCCTTGTGAAAGATTTGGTACATCACATATGTACATTTGTAATTCCTACTCGAACGAGAACATGTCATTAAACGTGTTCAGACTGGGTCACAATTATTTTTTCATTTTTCAAAGAAAATTTCTTCTCCTGAATAAAGTGCACTTTTTCTAGACGGAACCTTTTTTATTCGTCACTGCTCGCAACACACTACGAAGAAAATTTTCTTTTTCCTACCAGGTAAGTGTACAGTTATTGTGTTTTAAACTATTTTTCTTTTCACTGCTGTCAAAAACATTGCCAAGTATTGTGTTGAAAGAAGTATTTTTTTTTCAGCCCAAATATAAAATTCATAGTAAGCCTATACCTGAAGCAAAAAAGGGGAGAGAAAGAGGGCGTTTCCATTAGCAACACACTTGGATCGAGATTCCGTAAGCGGTGCGGATGTATTAATCCACCGGTTTAGCCGGCACAATCAAACGCACTTAAAAAAAGTTGTTTAAGCGCAGTCAGCGAGTCTCAACTTTTCACTTGACGCGTTCGCGTAAGCAATTAAGTGCTCACGGCGGGAGGAGGGCGAGTGGTTGGTTTTCCAGGCTGGCGCGCCTCGGCAAACCCACGGGGCTCCGGTGGCCCGAAAAAAAGGCAGCGCTCGAGTTTCAGCAGTTCGCGGCGCTGACTCGCTCTTCGGGAGAAAGAAGCCGCGGCTCTTTGCGAGCAGGGGAAAGTTAAATTTGCTCGCGATGATAATGCCACGGGAAAATATAACTGTTTGCCGGAGAAAAGCTGATTTTCTTTCCATATTTGTCTTATTTTCTTTTCGTTTCTTTTGAGTGTAAACACAGAATAGTGGGGATTAGTGGGTGAATTTTCCTTTGGGGTGTATCATACGGAGATAGGTTACATCGAAACTCTGGAATAGGTCTACGTGTGTGTAACTCTTGCTAGAAATTAACTGGGTGTTGGTGAGGTACATTTTTTTTTTCATCATTACAACTTGGAAAAAATATCTCACTCAGATTGGTTAGTGGCAAAAAAATATCTTACACTTGGTAGGAATTTTTTTACCCCTGTTAATTTTGTATTGTTCAAAGTAATCCGTAAGGAAAAAAGTACCTTTCCTCTCCAAAAAAAATTCTGTTCTGACGCGGGAAAATAATTTTACCACTCAAGGCTGGTGGATAAAAAGTTACACGGTATAACAAAAAAGACAGGGTACCAGGTATAAAAAAAAAAAATAGTGTTATCCTTCAATAGGTTACTTTTTCTTTTGACCATTATCCATACGCGCTTAAGGTCTTTTTTTTAGAGATAATTAAAAATTTCGTTCGATTACGAGACGGTTTTACTGTAAAATTTTTCATGCTCTTATGAACAGTAAAAGCTCGAAGCAAAACTTCGTATCAACGAGTAAAAATTTAAAGAATTTTCTAGTGAGGCTAAATTTAGAAGTGAATAAATGAGGTGTGACCTTTACAAAAGGTAGCATTTAATTTCCAATGAGTTGAATCAATAATGACGTAATTTATTTTCGCACCGGACAACAATGTATATTGGATGGAAATAAGGGATGAAGTAGGTAAAAAAAGTTGCAAACCAACTGTTGTATCGCTTTTTTTGATGGTTAAATTATTGCCAATCAATTTTTTTAAAAATAGTTAGTTTTTAACTAGTTTCAGGACCTCAAATAGTTTATAAGATGGTAAACCTATCTTCCATTTAACTCCTCACAACGTGCAATTCACATCATAACTGTACTGAAAAGTTCGACTCGCAGTATCTCGAACATTTGATGAAACCCTGACGGCAGATGACAAAAAAAAAATAAATAAAAAAATAAAAAAAAGGAAACTATAAGTATCCATGCATTTCAACTTTGGTGCGAGCACAATGGCAAGTAATTGAATCTCCAGTGTGAAGATTGGCACGTGATCACGAAAGGCTTTATCATCGCCCGCCTGGACTACCTATACTCGAGTTTTAACTAAACTTTTGTTCGCTGCGCGGGTAAATCCCCTCGAAATGGCCGAGTTTTTGCAATTTTTTTTTTTCCTTGCTTCGGATTTATCGAACGTGGATTTTGATTTCGAGAACTTTCACGAGGGATGATTGCCCTGAACCGATTTAAACTTCTTTCACGGTGACGGTTTTGGAAAATACTTCGTTGGAGGGACGAAATTAATAATGTATTTTGTTTATCACGCGCACAAAGTAATACCTCGTGGTAGTTAGAGTAAACTGTGTAAGGTGACTAGGTATTTCGAATAAAGTTATTTTGGCGTAGTAATGACGAAAACCGATTCGTTGGAAGGTTCGTTGCATGGCTATACGCACCAACTTTGGGTGCTGTGTGGCCTAGTTTGGTAACAGGAGGATTCAGTAAGACGTCGCAGTCCTGTAAGAAGTGTAAGGGTGAAGCAGCTGCTGTTTGTGCAAGCTAATCAAAACTTTGCCTCGTCTTTCTCTATCCATGTCTGCCAAGGTATGAAAACAAACAATATCTAACGATACATTTAAAGAATTTGTCTTTGCCTTCCAGGTTATATTGGTAATAAGTAGGGACTCATTAGAAGTACATCCAGAAGCTTACAGTCACTAATAATTAAAATGTTACCGGTTTCAAGTCAAGAAGAAAAAAAACCTTATTCTTGATGTGGGTGGGTGTCTTTTTTCCGAAAAGTTATAACTTCGAACCGGTCATTTTTTAGAATTGTATAATAAAGATAAAAATTTTATAGAAATGTCAAGTGTCAGAACACTTTGTATAAGATAATCTTTATTTTTATATGTATATTTAAAACAATATGTTATAATTTATATTTAATGAATTGTTGAAGTTAAAAAAATTATTATTTAAACAACTATTTTGACAGAAATGCTATAATTTTGAAATTTTTCATTCACAATACTTATTCTCAGAAGGTTTATATTTAAGAAAAAAAATTTTTACGATAAGTGCAATCAAAGAAATTCCGTTTTTTTTTCGAAAAAAAAAGAAATTTTAAATCTTATAGTTATAAGTTATAGAAATTTAATTACACGAACTTACTTTTAAGTAAATTAATCATAAAGAATGGTTCACAATTCAGAATATATAAAAAAGTGATGATTCAGAACAGATCATAATAAAGAATTTAAAAAATACGAAAGGTCAAAATTTTTTTCGTCGTTCAAACAAGGGACTGTTTTTCCCTCTTGTGTAACTAATGGAAATTTTTTTTTTTACAAATAATATTGACTGAACCAAATAAATCGTGTTTTGATTGAAAATCACAAAAGGAGCATTGTAAAGGTTCTTGAAATATACAAGTCCCATACCACTCCGTACATTTATTACGAGTTATACATTTTTATTAAACCTTATGTGTATCGAATGATAAACAAAATACTTGACAGAGGAGGTAAAAGTAATAATAAAAACATTGAAAAATAAAAATTAACGAAAATTCCAATATTACACTCTATGAAAACTTAGAATTTCAGTAAAAATCTATGAAAAAAAAAAAACTCAAAGAGAAAACTTAACAAAAAATTTGCTTTCAAAGGAGACGAAAGTAAACATCTCTTCTTGAAACTATTTTATAATAGAATTTTTCACTACTACAGAGCTTCTTTCATTCGTAAAAAAAATATTTACAAAGGAAGATGACAAATTTTTTTTCAAAGTTTGCAGGCGGTACACAATGACAAAAATGTGATTGTACTACCAAAAGTATTGTAATAAAATCTTCCAGTTATTTTCTTCTCCATTATACGTATCTTTAAACACCAAAGTGGATTAAGATGAAATTTCGAGTCTAGCGTATGCTTTTTTCCCACATACTTCATGCAATGAAAAAAAAAAAAAAAAAAAATAACGTAAGTTAATTAATTAAATTCTTTGCTACTTCACGTAATCTCTCTTCGAAAAAGATAAATTTCCATCACATGTACTCAATACAATATTCACAAAGCGATCTAAAGCCGTGCGAGGGAAACGCAAGTAGAACAAGTCAACGTAAGGTCAGCCAACACAACTGCGCCCTCCAAACGGGATATAAAAACGTAAAATCTTTTGTAAGTGCCTCCGTATGGATGACCAAGCACTGAAAATCAACTTTCCCACACGCGATGCCATTGAAATCGAGACGAACGATATTTCCCCAATCTCACCGAAGCTGTCACCTGAAAATCCCTCCGAGTCCCCATTAATCGCCGAAAGATCGAAACCACCAATTCCACGTCCGAAAACCCCGATTCCGCATCGTCCGCGTTTCCCGAAAACCCTCGTCCCCTCCTCCTCGAAGCGAACAAGTTTCATCTCTTGTCTTCTCGGAGTCTTTGCCGGCTGACTTGGCGCAGCTCATCTGCCTTCCTCCCCGGCGCGGACCGTCCGACAGGGCGTGAATCGGCGATCGGTCGCGCGAGGAACGCAAAGTTGGTGGGATGGAGGGGAAAAAAAGTGAAGGAAAACGAGAGAAAAGATGATGAAGAAAGTGCAGAGAGACATTGGATGGGGTGGAAGCCCCTCGTGAAAATGTTGCTGGAATTACTGGACCGTGGCGGAGGGGAGAGGGACGTGGAAGTTTGGGGCGAGCGCGCTCCTTGGAGAGTAGAGCAGCTGCTGAGTTAAGAGGGCCGGGAGGGCGATAAATCCTCGTGAATTGCGCCGAGCGACCTTCGATTCGCTGCTGGACCGCTGCACTGAGTAACTGCACCGAGGAGATGCTGGTTTGGCAATTATCCTCTGCGCGCTTGCATACTTTCTAGACCTTTTTTCTTTTTTCGAAAAGTATAGAGGCGTTGGATGGATGGATCATTTTCAAGTGAAACTTTTTGTGCTCGTGAATTTTTATCCAACTTGAAGATATATAGGACCACGGGGTTGTGGGGTATACTGGAGACTAGAGAAAACGATAAAGCGTTATTCGATGATGTAAAAATCCATGGCCAAAGATTTTATTTTTAAATTTCCAAGTGGACTCGAAAAGCCATTGAAAAAAATGAAATCAAGAAAACTTCAATTACCACGTGTTTTTGTACGGTTTGTCGCATCAAACATTTGTGAATTTTTTTTTATTCTTCAGGAACGACTATACTCTAAAAATTTTTACCTGAGCCAAAAGGCTCTTGTAAATATGCCAAGTACTCAGTGAACGAAGAAAATCGAGATTCTAAAATAAGCGTAGCTCGAGGGAATTTCACATCGCACTAAGTACATACGTATAATGAAGCTTTGAGGCAAACTCGAGTAACTGTCATCAAAATTTGATATCATTGAAACAGAAAAAGAAAAAAGTTCCTCCACTTTTTTCCTACTACTACACTTTTCTATCCAAACTCGAACAAATCGTCTCGAGATCAAAAAAAAAAAAAAAAAAAAAAACTTCTCTCTAAAATTCACCGTAAAGCCACTCGAAAGACATTCGTACAGTTACAGTGCCATTCTTGCTCGAGAACAACACACTGTAAAATAAACGAAAAACGGAGGTAAAATCCAAGACAACAGCTGCCCGGACACGAGAGTAAAAAATACCGCGGTTGGCCCAGGTAAACTCATCGGAAAGCCTCGTTTATGTAAGACAGAGCGTATCCAGGAAATACACAGGAAGAAAAAGCACACATAGTACCAGCTTCACATGCACACATACACCGATGATAATAATTCCACGGGAGAATTAATCATTAAAGGAAGCGCATAGCGCGCACTACGCGAGTCTCGCTTCGTGCAATAAACGCACATATGCACAGCCGGCAAGAAGTAAGGGAGAACAGTACGGGCCTGTATGAACGACGGTACCGTGACCGAGAGCTGCTATGCTTTGCTGCGTTTGTACTCACACGTGCGCCTGTGTGTGACGTTCGCGGATTACCACGCTCACTGTAGGTATACCTATACAGGTATATAGTTCTTGTTGGAGGTAACGTTGAAACTCTTTTGACGTCCGACTCTATAGCTGGAATGCTTTCAAGCTGATATGCTGCTGCGTCCCCATACCCCATCAGGCACCCCGAGAGGTGCGTGGGGAGTTTTTTTTTTCCGTACCATTCTTTATACACTGTGTGTCCCGCACGTAGAGCACGTTTTGCGATTAGAGTAAGTCCACTTACATAAATATACATTGTACACGTACGCGAGCCTTTTTACACACGATTTTCGCTCGGGTGATCGCAATGTAATAACAAAGATCGAAAGTCGTAACCGGGTAATTGGGTGTATATGTTAATATTTCGCCAACTACTTGCTCACCATAAGGTGAATGACAATTTATTAGCCTCGGTATGAATAGGTAAACGCACGAAATTGGTCTTCCATTGTCCTCCCCCGTTTATAAATACGTACACATACACATATTATATACGTCGAGTGGCGAAGCGCTTCAAGCTCATTGTCCTGGTATAGCCGACAAAAACCCGCCCGACGTAGACGCGCACGCAACGAAACGTCCCCAATATCTTGGAGCGGGTGCCAAAACCCTCACGTTGCACGTACAATACGAGACTGATCCAAGTAGGCAGCCGAAATCTCTTAATCCTCCCCGGAGAGGTGGTGGGTACCCCGGGTCCACGTACACGCCGCGTGGCCGTAAACTCGTTACCGAACGACGTGGTGCAACGCGTGCAGGTGCCTTGGTGTCGTGTGGAGCAACGACACCGCCGTGTCGACATTAACGTCGGCCGGCACCTGTGCCGATTTACGGCGTCGTGTTATCGTGTACCTGCACGTGGGTCCTGTCGGGGTGGGCCGGTGGGGGGTCTCGGGCTTGATTTTGAGCATACCGAGCTGCTGCCACGTGTTTTGGCATGGAAAAGGTGGGCGATGCCGTTTCGGTGGGTATGATCTCTGGAAATGGCCAAGATTGGCTCTCTTTATCGGGCGCTGAAAGCAGTAGTTTTCTGCTGAAAATTTCCTATACTTTGAGGAGGTACATATAGTTCCAAACTATCAAAAATCACGACAATACCATCAAAATTATGGGAATCCGTTCATTGTAGGTTGTTGTTGGGTTACAATTTCAGAGAAATCAAGTATAATATTGCGATACATAAGTCAACAAATTTTTTTTTTTTTTTTTTTTTTTTTTTTTCTTCAAAAGTTATGACACATTATCATCAAAGGAAGGTCGAAGTGGCTGCGATTTTCACTCAAAATTTTCACCTCGTTAAAGAGAAAAGGATGTACACAGTCTGGCTCGAGTTGAATTATTCAAAATTCCGGGGACGAAGCTCCCTTAAATAAACCATTGACAACTGCGTCCACTCGGGACTTTAGTCATCTCGGAAAAGGCACAAAAGAGTAGACGATCGATCCGATACGATTGACCCACAAAAACGCTCAATACTTCATCGCACATCATCTCGAGCCGATAAAGTATTCAATCCCCGCATATTTTTACCGCAAAACCTGTAAAATCCGATCCTCGGCGCTCCAATGTACAGTTAGGCGTCGGGTGATCCCGCGTTCCACGGTAATCGACTTTATTGTTTTTTTTTTTTTTTTTTTTTTTGCGCACCAACCACGTGCACAACCAACCGGTTAATTAACTCGATCGCCGAGCGCGTCCATCTCACAGTTATCGCATGTATAAGTACAACAGGTGAATAACCCAGGCACGAATCATCAAGAAGACAATTTCGGCCCCTTTTTTTTCCTATGCTCGTTATACACGCTAAAGCAGATGTGCGCAGCAGCTGCAGTGCACAAACATTTTTTTTTGTCCCTACAACACGGATACCCCCCCATAACTACAACAAATACTCACAAACACGAGCAAAAGCCGCTCGTTTGTGGACAGCCGTGCAGCGGAGCAGCCGAGATGGGCTAATTGGAGACGAATATATACACATATATCTGTGTCGTTGACCTTCCGTTGGCAGCGATGACTACTTACCAAGGAAGACGAGAGAAAAATACGGCAACGAGCAAGCATACGACTCTGCAGGTAAACGCGCGGATGGCTAATTGGAGAAAGGTATACGTACATACGGTATATATGGCCCATAGAGCTGTGCCGAAGAAAAAAAAGAAAAAGAAGAAGAGCTGTGCGCAACGATGACGGCGACTCTGGAGCGCCAACCTGTTGAGCTTGCAGTGTATCATATATGGACGGATATTGCATGGATTTTTGGTACACGGGAAAAAAGAAACCAACGACTACGACGTGATAAATTATTTACGATTCCTCAAAAAATATCCAGCAGAGTCGGAGTACCTGTACCATATCCCCATCAACGTGATATTACATCGAGGGGCTGTCCACTCGAAAATCTTTTAGAGAAATCTTTTACGAGCCTTAAAACACCTGGACGCGGCACAACGAGCTCAGGATCAATCCGCCAAGAGCCAAGTTTAATTCTTTGAGAATAACAACCGAGTGGGCCTGGTGGCTTCGGCTTGGCGAGGCGAAAAAGCCGTCGGTCCCTCGCAAAGATTTTTATCTGGAAAGTGGGCGAGGGCTATATATATACACCCCTCAAGGGCACAGGACTATACGCTCTTTCTCTCGCGGCGTGGCCTTCCGCTGCACAGCCCGCGTCACACACATATCTCGTTTCTTTTCGTATTTCCCCTCTATGTATGTGTGTATGGACTCTCGCTTTTGCCGTCAGGTTCGCTTCGAGGACGAGGTGACTCTCGTACGTACACACGCAATACGCGCCCACTTTGGTAATGGAATCCTTCAATGGATGCACGGAAGGGTTGTATATACGGGTTATGGGGTCGATCAATCGGTACGAGGGGGCATTTACGCCATTGGTGCTTTTGTTTCGGGGGTAAACCATTATTGGTTTCTATCGGTGAATTCGAGCGTTTAACGGAAAATCGACATTGGTGCTCTTAAGTTAAAAAATATACACAACTCACGCGTGTCTCGTACACAAATTTTTTGTATCGAGTAAAATTACTTTGAAAAAAATACACGGCTTTTTTTTATCTGACCGTCACTAGAATTATTTGTATTGTTTAGTAGCTCATGGTTAATTGTGCGTCAATTGTTGGGACTCGGATCAAGTTAACACTTTTGAAGAAGAGAAGACAAATGTGACCTGGTTAGCTTTAACGAACACAAAAGTGTATTATGGAACCCGATTGCTCGTCAAATGCTCTCGCTCGTGATACGCTGAAAGGAATTTTACAAGCCATCACAGATCTAAATGATCCAAGTAAACTCTACCCCTACACGTGACACGTACACGGGTATTACCATCATATGTGTTTGTCACCGCCAAACATACGTATAGGTAATGCTGATGGGCGTCCAAGTCTGGCCGTAGATTAAATCCAAGTTTCCATGTTTGATCGGATATATATTTATGCCCGTGTATCTATCGTGCAAATATACACCAAAACGAACCAGTGCGGATAAACACGTTTAAAGATGCAGTTAAAATAAACAGGGGATGATCAAAGTTACGTTTACTTTTATTTGAGAAACGATGAGCCAAAACTGTTATCATCAACTAATAAACAACAAATGGCATTAATTTTATCCTCGATTGGTATCGCAACGATTTTAACTTTGCATTAAGTTTCCTCGAAAGTTTCCCAAAGCAAAACGAGCCCCCGGGGTAATGCGCGCAAAGCGCGGCAGGCTATTTGCAAATGATTCATCCTCATTACCTACCAGTTCGAGTTTTCACCGTCAAAGGTTACCCTTTTTGGTGTAGAAGTGAGCTGGTATGCACCAAGTACATGCAGAAGCTAAGAAGTTGTGAGCTAAAGGTAAGCAGCGGAGCCTTTGCTCTCTCTGTATATAGCTGCAGGTAGAGAGAAAGAGGGACCGATGGCGAAATGGATCACGCGGTCATATCGTACACAAGATTGGCTAAAAAAGGACCTCGGCATCGGTGTATACATTGTAATGCAAGGCCGAGCCAGAGAGACTCGATGCGTGGATCGCAATAAGGGAAAGAGCAGAAGAAAAAAGAAATGAAGCTCGAGGTGTCCTGTTTTTCCTCGCCAAAGTGTACGAGTAATCTTTGTACCTTTACGATGAAAACGCAATTAAAAAATCAATCTTGTTTTCGTCAAGTACAATTTGGACTTTAGATCGGTACAACCTATTAGTAATCAGTTTCGCAATGCATCGTTTAAATATAAAATGCAAAAAAATTCGTCCACATGAGAGAGAAAAGGGTGACGCGACGTATAGCGTGTGGGCCGTCACGCGTCGAGGGACGGGAAACCCGTACGAGTCCCCCCACACACACCATAAGGCCCAAGGATCGCGTTCCTCGCCTGTCAAGGCCGAGGTCAAGGCGCTCACCGTCCGGCGCCTATGGCTCTCTCATTGGGGGCCCTATACTTTTTTCCCATATCTCCAGATGCAAGCGCACAAGATGGTTTATTCAACGCCCCAGCGAATTAATAAACGTCCACGAGGGGCGAAAAGTTTTGCGGAGGGGTGTATTGCGAGTACGCGCGTAACAGAGCGGGGGGAATCATGAGAAACGATTGTCAAGGGGGGCAAATTGGAAAAAGGCACCTAACCCGATTACCTGCCCCCGTTGGCCCGACTTTTTAATGAAAAAACTTGGGCCGCGAGGGTGGAGAAACCAGAGAAAGGAAGGGGCGGGTATGAGACAACGTTTATGTGATTGTGACTTTTTTCTTTCTCCTCTCCCTCGGAGGGACACGCGTGTACAGCCGAGATCGACGACTCGCGCTTTTTTATCGACAACGGCGGAGTTGTGGCGACGCGGGTGGATATCTTTTCCTTCCCCCCCATCGCTCGATCGGTCTGTTTGTATATGTTACGAGAGCGGGATCAGCGATTTATGGGGCATTTTATTACGCGGTCGGAAGGAGGAGAGGCGTACACCGTCGGGGGTTTTTTATTGGCCACCTGTCTTTGCGCGATTGTGGTATGGATGCGTCGGGGAAATTGGCACCAACATATCGGGAGTCTCGGTCGTACACGGTCATACGCTCGGGCTCTTCAAGCGTAATAATGTAATGTGTTGTTGTTGGGGTGTCGGTTCGCGGTGAGTTACGGCGAGGAGCGTGGGAATTGTAACAACGAGTTGTTGGGTGATTATTGTGCACGTTACGCATGAATCGGATGACTGATGCGACACGCGTGGATTTAATAGATGGTGTGCTCGTTGTGTGTACGGGAGTTACATTGCAGGAGGCGATTGATTGGTCCGGGGATCGGCTTGTAAAAATTATTGATAAACAAGACCACCCCTTGAACTCCTATACCATAGGGTCGTAATATTAATGGTATTGTTTTTTTTTTTTTTTTTTTTTTTTTTTCTTACCAAAGGTGTGGACCAAGTAATTCCAACGTTTGATTCGTTTTAATTTGCTCTCATTATAATTGATGAAACCATTGATTTGTGCTTGTAATTTTTTCGTATCATTGTAGTGTATGATATTATAATGTTAATTTTAAAGTACACGTTCTGGAGGATTGGGTGAAAACTGGAGGATTTTTTTACGGAAAAAAACAATATAGCAGTAGAGTAAAAAAACTTGGCTGTCACGGATTTGAATCGCTTGTACGCAGCAGTCGATTGTTGGAAAAAAAAAAAAATAATAAAAAAAAATAAAAAAAATGATTCAAAGTAATATTTAATCACCACAATTGTTCTTCAAATTTTTAAGGTTTTTCAACTACACACGGTAAACATGCATTACTTACCACGAAAAGAATCAACAAAAAATTGAAAAAAGCCCAAAAAGCGACGAAGATACGAGGGTTTTGTAGACATTTTTGGTCGAAACAGCTCAAGGTATAGATACTATTTGTTCTGCACGAGTTTTGCCGAGCTCCGCTTTCAATAAAATCGCACGTACAGATACACTTGTCCATGTAACTTCCAATCGCCGTATGTTTATTCGCGCAAAAGTAAATCCATCGTATCAAAATACAACTGCAGGAAAACTCCATGAACAAGGCAAGCAGCCAAGGCGCGCTCTCGTTTTTTCCCCGCCATCGCTCACCCGTACAGAAAAAAAAAAAAAAAAAAAAAAAAAAAACGCACCGCCGAGCAGGATACGCTCTTAGCACTAATAGGAAGAAAAAAGGATTACGAGCTCGCGTGCGCGCCTTCAGAGGCATTAGCGCCACATTATTCGCCTTATATAAAGAGAAGAAAAAACAGCCAAGGGGGGGAGGGGGGATCCGCCGTAATAATTAGGCGGTGCTCCGTATATACGCGTAACTCGAGGTGATGCACTATACGAGTGAGGCCTGCCGGCGGAAATTGAGCTGTTGTCAGGAGAGCACGGTATTATCCCCCTCGGCTTGGAACAACTCCTCCTCGGGAATGGATGTTTCGCCTCGATCTTATCACCCATCGTCATTACCGCGTCCCGTGAAAATGTATACTTACGGAAAAACCCGACCCGTGTAACAAGTGCTCGTCTCGTACTTGCCGACTCGAGTCTGTAAGCGACACAAGCGAGTCCCGCGAGTTGGTTATTTCCGTCCGCCGTACGCGGGGCAAGAGGAGGAGGAACAATCCGAGCCGCAGCTGGTCGACCTTCCGAAAACGAGTTCTCTGCAAGGAGAAGCCTTTTTTTGCTGTGCCCCCCCCCCCCTCTTCGCGAGAGAGCTGCGCCGAAAATCCTTTCGCTTTTCGACCGCTTGGGTGTATTTCACGTCGCGCCTTCGGGCCGGGGTTTTCTGGGTCGAGCCGTCTGGAGTGGCTTTTCGGTGGGTTTTCGGAGTCATACACTCAACGTGGATGACGATCTTTTCATTGGGTGTGTACACCATCAACTGAACGCGTTCGGTTACCAAGTGCTGAATTTCTGTCAGTGCACTGTTAAATCCAAGTATGTGTGTTGAAGTATAAACGTTTAAAGGCGCGCAATCGAAATTTACGTTTTTATTGAATGCTTCATAGTAGTCTTGCTAACCGTTTAAAAAAAGACCATATCGATGTTTCATAAACTATTTCACCTATTTTGTTAAACTAAACAATTTTTTCCATCAACGATTGCCGTAAGAAGGCTGTGGATAGTAAAAATTGGCTTTTCCCATTTAAATGTGTCGAGATTAGTAGAATTGGTTAACCACTTGGTGCACCATACTTTTGGTTGTCCTTAAAATTCTCATCCACGCCACCACGATGAGAGTTAAAAAAAAAAAAAAAAAAAAAAATTGTAACTACACCTTTGAAACGTATACTTTAATACACTTGGATTTACAGTGTGGCTTCAAAAACTTGCACCGGTTACTTTGAACACCAAATGATTAATGTGCGCACAAACATTTTAGATATACAGTGAAATCAGTGGTACGGGGGGAAAAAGAGCTAGGAGTACAAAATGTTCTTACCGTGTAGACTCCGACACTTTGGCTGTAAGGGCAATGCAGATTTGCAAACAGACTCACCTGAAACACAAACGAAAACAAACGATTACAATTTGTGACGTTTTCATTTTTTCGTAGTAAGTAGATAACAATGAGAAGGTGATATTTGCGCGAACGATGACGAGGGGGGGTGTCCCTTGGATTAAATTTCAAGAGAAACTTAGTTTCAAAGCGCACGTGGGGGAGGGGGAGAGGTGCGCCACAATATATTTAGAAACGCGCGGGGCAGTTACTCCGGGGTCTTAAGTACACGCGGCTGTTAACCAAATCTGAATAAGTGCATTTAATGTGAGCTCGTATTTCGTAGGCGGACCGCCGCGCTAAAGATAACCCCCGCTATTAATTTCGCAGACACCTACGGACATCCGCGCTGCACGGAGTTGCTTACCATCGTATCTGTGGGCTCTGTAGGCCGGGAAAGTTAAAAATTGCGCGACGAAACAAAGTTTGCCTTACACAGACGCGCAAAGTGCTCAAATATCTCATGTGGGTGGTCGTATTTGAAATAATTAAAATGTCACCACATTTGCTTGGCAAACGCAGCAAAGTGGGAGAAAAAAAAGGGTGGTATTTATCTGCACTCGGTCACTACCCGATCGAAGGGAGTTTTATTTCTGAAGCCACCAAAAATTATTCAGCTGAATAATTAAATTCATCAAATTTCAACAAGTAGAAACAGTGAATATTGACTTGGTAGTAAAAATCCACCGTTGTCACAAGTCACGCGTATACATATTTGAATAATGCACATTACATGGTATACGTACCTATCCTTATACGTACCCATCCTTACTCACTTTTCACCCCCGCGTTGAAAAACATCTTACGCAACCGGCACCGATACTTCACGCTTCGAATGAATACTCGCCCGGTAACCAGCACTTTAGCGCACTCGTTACCCAGTATACTATACTGAAGGAGGGCATTAGATGTGGCATTGCAAATTAACCCAGACTAAACATGAGTGAGCCCTCATTTTTTATCTGACCTCTGCGTCAAAAAAACGTAAAATCAAAGTATCTCGCGTATGATCGGTCCGTACTATTCATGGTCGAAGCAAAATACGTGTAAAGCTTGAAAAAAAAAAAAAAAAAAAAAAAAAAAAAAAAAAAAAAAANATTGTACACGTCTCGAGCGAATTTGCGCTCCGATAACCAAATTTTGTGAAAAAAAAGAGAGAAACAACAACAACAACAACAACAATGTGTATACTCGATAAAAGAAAAAAAAAAAAAAAAAAAAAGAAAACAAAAAACAAGTATAAAGTGTGCATGCAACAACTACCCTCGTCGCAACCACCTAACGATAAATCTTAAAAAGTCAAAGTTAAAAAGCAACAGCCCAGCAATGAAATCAAGCGTCCCCGGCTGTAGCGGAGAGGCCGGTTGGTGGAAAAGCCCCCACGGTAGCCGAAAGCGTCTTCGTAGCGGGGGTGGGAGGGTCATCTCTCTATACCCGGTCAGTGAACCGAGAGCAAAGGAAATCCACGGGGCTCTCTCTCTCTCTCTCTCTCTCTCGACACGAGGGCTACGGAGCGTAGGTATGGGGCATACACGGTAAGAGTGAGCACGACGTAGACGAATAATCCAGCTGATGGAGGGCCAATAACGCACAAACTGAGTGCAACTACCCCCACCTTACATTGTCAATGATTCTCCTCATTGTGCTAAATTCTCACTCTTGCCCTTTCGCTAATGTACGATAACTCCGAGGGGAGCTTTACGGAAATTCGTTTCTAGTGATTTGCACGAGGCGACCCTCAATTTGTGGATATTCTCGGGGGGAAGAGGGGGGTGGTTTTTGTGATTTGATGTTGGAGCTCATCTGCGGGATATTTACACGAAGCTAGAAACAATCGTGTTTCATTGGGAGTTGGCTGTACCTGCTGAACCAAATGTATTCCACATTGTCCCCGAAGAGTCTGGAAATATTACATTTTAACGCCCTTTGCTGGTGTATAAAATGTGCCGTTAATTGTCAATTCTTGGTGTAAACCCAATTTCACTCACTTGTTCTAACATAAACCAGTTTGAATCTAGATGTCTGCAAAAGTACTCATACTCCCTTTGCACATAACAAAATCAGGACCCGAAAGGGGGAGGGGGTAAAAAATTATGCCCAGTAAGATGTAAATATTCCCAACGTCTCGAGCAGGTACTCCGGCTCTTTGATGGCGCATTATGCAAATGGAGGCACCACTGGATATCGAGTAATGCATAAAACTTTTGAATCCCGTACTCTTTGCTTTTTGTAACTATCTATATCGTAAGGAGGAAAAGGCAAAAATCTCTTTAAAAGCCTCTTAAGCATATGCCATTTGACTTGTTGAGGAGGAAATTTTTGTTACGAAAAGTGATGAAATAGTTTGTTCTTTTTTTTTTTTTTTTCATTCAGAACACAGATAAACTGACAACAACAAAGTAGTGTCTTATTAATGAAAACTAAACTATTTCGCGGAAAAGTTGTAAGAACAAGCCATATACCAAATACATTTATTTGTAAGATAATGCACCGGACTTCAATATCGCCTTTAGCCCGCAATGCCCCGTAAGAGCCCACCCGAGTACTTATGTTTCGTCGAAGCATTTTCTCAAAAGCCGCACGGAGCACAGCAGCTTTTCCTTCCATCTCGACGATGGGGGGATGAAAGAAAAAAAAGAGGAAACCCTCCCGCAATGTCCTCTTTTTCCACAGTGCGCGTATCGATCCCCAGAACTTTTTTTTTCTCTCTGCCGTAGCACGCATACATAACGCAAAAAGTCCCTTGGCTTATACTTTGGAAGCGAGGCGGTAACGAATACCGAACGCAAGAAAGAGACACGGCGTATATATGCGCAAATAACACCCGCGACTAAACAAACACACTCGCGCTTGAACGACAGCTATGGCCTGCGCGTGGGCATATATATACATACGTACATACATACATCATCCGGGTTATTTTCGCGTTTCCTCGGCGACTGCGCTCGCCGTGTTCTCTTTGCCGACGAGTATAGAACTCAACGGAAGGGCCTTTGATTTCCCTTTTTTTTCCTACTTGCGAAAACAGATAGTTCTGTTGCGGTTGTTGGCGGGTAGGTATATACATATATTTGTGTGGTATTGGGTTGTGGGAAAACGAGCTATAGTTCCTTTTGTACGGGGCGCACGGGCAGAATTCTAATTTGGATCTATCCCTCGCATGCCCGCGATTCTGCGCTTTTCGCGTCTTTTGAACGCTGCAATTGGTTTATCAAGTCTCACGAAGATTTGACTCTGATTTGTAGGTTACTCTGTTCGGTCGGATTAGTACAGATCTAAAATTGGAATTGTTTATCGATTTATCACGGCCGAGTTATGCAGGTCGAGAGGCAATTCGGTCCATGAAATCATTTGGGCATTCTTTGTTGAAATCAATGTGAAATCGTCAAGTCACTTTAGGTCTGAACATTGCAATAAACTTTTTGAACATACTTTTCAATTCGTTTTGCAATGCCTTAAAGTACTTACGCACGAGTCAGATCAGATGAAAACAGGAAACGAAATCGTTGTGAAATCATGTTGAAATCCCTCGTACACATATAGTTCCAACTATGCGACGCAAAACGAGCACAATAGAATCCCCAGATACAACAGAGACTCGGCATAAATCGGTCATTACGAAGAGCTCAGATGAAAAAAAAAAAAAAAGTCAATCGATACAGGGCGAGCCAAAGCGTATCTTTTTACAAGAGCTCGTAGAATGGTCGAGCGCGCCCTTAGCAAATTCCCAAGCTCGAATCAATTTCGCCGATACACTACCGCTGGTGCTCGAGTCCTATTCAAGCGACCAGCTTTGGAGGGATCTCGGGTCAATCCTCTAAAATTTTTTCAAAATCGACAACGCAGTCGCGCGGTCCGCGAGCAATCTCTACATCCCATTACAAAGAAGCGAGGAGGGAGCCTTCCGGTGGCCACTGCGCACGTACACAGACCAATACGAGAGCCAAGGGGCTTCTATTGCAACGTGGGTGCACGCGGCTGAAGGAAGACTTGTTGCGCCCATTGTATACGCCGGGGAGGGAGTTAAGAGCTTATTGCCTACGGAACTGCGACTCCTCGATGTTACTTTTATGGGCGTGTGGGCTGTTGGCCGAGCGAAGCAGAGTCCTCTTCTTTTTTTTTTTTGCCGAAATCGAGTGCGATTGTTTGGAGGGTCTTGTGAATGCGAGTCGCTTTTCCAGACGATCTGGCGTTCCGGGCTATCGGAAATGGGCTTTTAGAGATGGGTTGGGGGAGGGGGGTAGGGGTCTTGTCTTTTAGTGCACCTGGGGTGAGGTTTCGTTGGGTAGTCATATGACAGGGGAGGTCTTAGTTGTTGTTGGTGTGTGGAGGACGAGCCCATAGATACATGTTTCATTTTTGTTTTTTTTTATTTTTTCTGGACTTTGTCATCGGAGATGCAAGTTTTAGGGGCTTTTCAAATGGTCATTCTTTAAAAGCCCTTGTTTGACCTAAAGGAGGAGAATTTCGTAGAAGATACCAAGACAAGTCACCAGGCAGGCTTTCTAGTTTTTTTTTAAGGATATAGAAGTACTGTACAATAATAGGAGTGACTCTAATTTTCAAGTTCTATAAATTATGTTACTAGAAAATCGTAACATGTGATTATCGACTCTAAAAAATGCAGATTTTGATTTGTATCGTTAGTTGAAAATTGGATTGAGGAAAGATAGAGCCGAGTTTTTTCTGTTTCCCATAATGTAGAAAACAACGTCTTTCAAGTGATGTATGCAACCCATTTTTGGAAGATTTGGGACGGCTCTTGTGGCCATTTGAACCAAATACATAGTTGCACGTGACACTGTTTCCATAGTACAGAAAAACAAAACTTTTTGTACCAAGACGACGAATAATAGAAAGAATAAATTATTTTTGGGATGGATAACCATATTCCGTCGCGATGTTGTCAATAGGTCGAAACCCCCTCGGTGACGTAACCACCTACACGAAAAAAAGCCGTTCCGACGTCAGTTCACGTCACACTTTTCCACGCAAACGTGCTTTTTTACAATCCGTCAAGCTCAACCCCTTCCTTCTCCTTCCCACGAAAATCCAAATCACGGCAAAAGTCCTTTATTCATCGTCACTCGGTAATTCAAATACGCATACGCGTATACACATTTATGTACGGAGACCCACACGTGCACACAAATTCCAAACTCGTCAAGGGTGAAAACGGCTGCGGCTTTCGCGCGATGTGATTACAAATTCTACGCGCTGCATGGCATAAGAAGAAGAAGCTTTTGACGCTTGGCTGTCGGCTCGTGATATTCCGCGGAGGTGCATGGGCTTCATCCCCCTGGGATGCCTCGTCGCCCAGGGTAGTCTGAGGGAGTCGAGCGGCGGAATGAAATCAGGGATTTCGGGGGTGCGCGTCTCGGATTTTGGCGCGCGAATTTGATATTTCGCAGGTTTTTCAACCTTTTAACCGATGCAGATGCGTTCCACTGTGTAGGATTTTGTAGCTTATTTTTGTTTCGGGCGATGAATCAATTTCAATCTTTTAGATGATAGTACGCTGATCTGACTGCGATCAGAGTAAAAGTTCCTCTGAAATTCTATGGAAATCAATGTTCTTTGGTGCAGCTGAAAGCAACCAAATTTGTCTCTTTATTGTAAATCAACTAAATTTGCTGGATTGCACAGAGAAAGAGGTGTTAAAGAAAAAATGACCCATTTTTATTATAAATACTTCCTTGTTTGAACAGTCACTTTCGACTGATTCAATTCCGTAAACCGCATGAAAACCCATGGCAACTCCGTACGAGAAGAAACAAAGCAAAACTCGGAAAACCACGTCTCAGGGATCAGTCGTGTCCAGCAACCACACGCACGTCGCACGAGCGGGGGACTTCCACCCCCCAACCCCTAACCCCGGCCATTGTGGTCCGAGACAACTACGTTTCGCAGATCGAGTTATTTATCCAGCACCCAGCGCAACCGCTACACACGGCACGTCTATATATAATACACGTGCCCGTCAGAACTAAGCAAGGCCACTGCGACTCCATGGTGTGCACGGGGGTAACAGCGGCGGAACGTTAATGACAGGAAAGCGGCGGAGCGCTGACCACCGGGTCGGCAATGTTAAACTTGATGGCTCCCCAGCACCGCAGAGTTACGCGTATCACTTGCAGACTCTACGCGTCTACGTGTGCTGATGGTGTGTGTATTCATCACGGTAACGTCTTGCTTTGGTATTTTTATGCATAGGCTACAAAGTGTGGATGGTTTTACGTACATTATAAAGTATTAAAAGGGTATGTGGATTACGAGGATCCATTGGCGTCATATTAATCCTGCCACGTCGATAATCCACTTAGAAAGATCTTCGTCCATCACAATTCCATCACTTGTCACGCAAGAATACTCCATCAAGCGGCAGATGGACCCTCGTTTCTCCCCCCTAATATATGGTCACGCAACTTTCCTTTCCATAGCTCATCGCGTTGCGTTTATCGAAAGAGCCTTCGTTAGCGTCTAGTATCTCCCGAGAACATTAATTATTGAATTTCTTTATTTGGGACTAAGGACTTTTGGTCCAATTCAATTCAATTCAACATTAATTATCCGCTTCGTCGTCTAGTCTGAAACGCAAAGTGGGAGGGGAGTGGAGGACACAAATCGTCAAACACAAGGGAGCAAGGAAAGCTCGATTCTAATTAGTGGCATTTCGGTCGGCAGCGACTTCTTTGATCCCGGTCAGTTCTTCTTATCGCAATTAGGAGGAAAACGTAAAGAAGACTCGATGAGGAGCGTGTTGTTGTTCTTACATGAAAAAAAGGTTTTTTTGCCCGATGCGTACCCAAGTGGGACCAGGCACCCCTTTCCTACCCAGCTTTTTTTTCCTTCTTCTATCTCAGTGGTCCTTTGTTTTTTTCGTTTCTTCCGTATTATTTTCCGTCTCCTCTTGGGCTGCACATAATTGAGCTTTTTGCGAGCGAGAATTTCTTGATTAATCCAAGGAAAGAGCATTGCCCGGCTTTCCCTTTGCCACGCTGAATTTTAGCTTTATTACTCGCCACTGACGTTGCGGAAGGTAGACGAGTGTCGGCTTCTTTTTTTCCCGCTTTCTTTCTTCTCTACGTGCCCAAAAGTAGGTGGAAAGGGCGGGTTTTTCGTCTGTGCCGGCCTCGGTGACTCTCTTTCCTTAACCTCCTTTCCGTCAAGTACTTTTTATTCAAACTCCGTTATTGTAGGGTTTGAAGGATTCTCCGAGCTCTTTCTCAAATGAATAATGGTCGCGGGTGGGACGACCAGTGCTGGCGGAAACGGAATTATTGCTGGTGGACACTGGGTATACATGGCCTTTCCCTCAAATATTTAAGAACATTTTTAGGGACCTCGGGTCTATAGTATTATTGTATTACCTAATGAAAAATTACTCTAGGGGAACACTAAATTATTTCCAAATGGCCATTATTAGGTGAATTCAGTTTTTCAATTGGAACTCCATAGTGCAAAGATGTAGAGGGTTTAACGTAATGGACGTCAGTGTTATTTTCAATTCGTGATACATAGAATCGCAATAACTCATTTTGCGTCAAGTTATCTGGTTGTCCTTATGTTTGTATTATTTTTTGTTTTGAAAATCAGTTCAAACCTAGAACTGACTGAAACATTAGGAGCTCTAGGATTCCTTCAAGTCGTGTAATTTTCATCGTCATCCAATAGTTGGAATTTCGTATCCAAGATAAATAATAGTCGCACCGCGTGTCTGATTTATTTTAATAGTTCAATGCTACCTTAGTGATGTTTTCAGTTATCACCCATGACTCTTTTGCTTTCTAATCCTGTATCTGTAAATTGTTGACAACTAAATGCAGATACATAAAACTAAAATACATTTTCGCATGTCAAGTTAATGTTTACGTAACGCTTATTGTTTGGTTACTCTATAGTTCATCAGTCTTACGAATTTATTATTTTCAGGACAGTTGTCATAAAAACTCGCACACTGCAGTGAAACATCGAGCTTTTGATAAAGAAGCAGCGTCATGCTAAACTCTGAATTCTTAATGAGCCAAAGATATCAAGACAAGGTCTACATTTTGATGGTCAAGCTGTTTGGAGATTTTGTGCCCTGATTTAAAGATGTTATCGAAAGAATTTGCACTCATAGAAGGCCACGTAGTATATGCGGAGTGCGATAGAGATGCTGGACTGTTCTGAAGGTTGGAATTACTCTTTACTCAACGGAATATGTGTAAATTCGACACCATTTAAAATACCTCGCTACACTGTTTAAGATTAGTGTTAAAAATCTGCCATTAAAACTATTTTACAATTGTAGGAATTACAAATTGTAGTTCCATAATCAAGAATAAAAAAAATAAAAAAAATTAGCTTGCAACCAGAGGAACAAAGACCAACAGTTCGCTCCAGGTACAATGTATAAGAAGACCACGCAGTAGACGAGGTCAAGTCTCAAACGCCCACCAAGTGAACAATTCCAAGAAGACACCAATGGAATGTCACTCTGCAACGATGATGAAGAAGAAGAAGACGATGATGACGATAAAGAGGAGGGTGAGAGGGTAGTTAGCAACTATTCGTGGCGAAGGAAGGGACGCGGTGTAGCCCAGGAGGGAAATTCCGAGGGGGGACCGCGTCTAGTTGAGACTCACTTGCAGCTTACGGATTGTACATCAAGGGATTAATTTACATCCAATGAACGTAGAAGGTAATAGTTAAGGTCATTTTGTTTTTTTGATCGAGAGTGATGGAAAAGAAAAAGTGGGATATAAAGAAATTTCTGATTTTCTCAACCTACCTCAGAATCTAAAGGGTAATTGTGCGCACGAAAGATGGAATTTCGAAATCGATACCACAGCGAAGCTTTTGAAGGAAAAAAAAGTCAACATAGTCCAGACTCGAGACTGCGTGAAAATTGCGACGATATGTATAAGCACAAGCTATACAAAGTAGAGTATCCTCTCCTGCCATCCATACTCGGCCTTGGTGTGCGACAAGGGAGCTGGAAACCCGAGATTCTTTCATGACTTTTGGACTCGGTGGTCCTCGCTGGTGTATCGGAGATTTCTTTTATCATGTCTGGTGCTGCTTGCAAGGGTTCCTTTTCATGAAATCTTATAAATCTCTTACCCGAAGTATCGGGGCGATTGTTGGCTTCTTCTTCTCTCGAAAGCTCGGCTGGTGGATACCAAGGGTTTCGGATTTTTTTGTTTGTGCGATTAATACTTTGCAGGGTCAAGCAAAAGGAGTTAATTGGTTCTCTGCTACAGCTTTAATGTAATATTAATGACATAAATAACGATGTAAGTAATAGTAGGGTTCAGGTAGACGTGCTCCAGGATCCAATTGTTTTTTTAATAAAAGATACCCCGGGTGTCACCCTTACAGCTGAACCATATGAATCTTGGACCTTTGAACTTTGCGAACTCGCGTAATCAAACAGATGGATTCACTTATTTTAATTGAAAACAAGGGTGAGCGCGCCACCGCTATCTCTCTCCCTCCCTCTCTCTCTCATTTTGTCGTAACTCGAGGGTGTATTTGTTCGGTGTGGGTTTGACGACTTTCCCTGCGTGAAATTGTCATTATTGTAATGAAATATTCACCTCGATGATCATTCATAAGTTTAATTAAAATTTGTCAAATTGTACTTTGGAAGTGTTTCATCTTGCCAAAAGTGAAAAACAATCACTCCTCTTGGTAGAATGTGATCAATTTTAGTTTTCTCGTGTTACAAGGATTATCAGTCATTGTCTATACTTGTCAATGTAACATCAATGATTTTATCATAAAAATAACTCGTTAATGGCGACCAAAGTGGTATCCGATCCATCGATGAAAATAATAGGTGATTTTGGAATTACAACCTCAAATACTTGATATCCAGTTGTTGTCTCCATCACTGGGATATAACGTTCCGCATCGGATGTGCATCACTATGTCATCAATTTCTCTTAAATTAAAGTTATTCCGAATCACGATAAACTCATAAATCATTGACAAGGAACATCCGTTTGTAATTTGGATCGATAGCGAGTTTATGTGGATTTATGAAAAAACTCAGCTGAAAGTCGTCCATTGTACCTCGAGAACCATTCACCAAACTACCGAATTTGGTTCCTCAATCTCCTTCCGAATGGCCAGTTGGAGAACACTGATTTCTCCGTCAAGCCGCACCAGCGACCACAAGTCGCGTACGTTTCCCATCAACCTTTCGTTCCAATCAAAAATCGCTCCATCGTCGCATTACACGTACAGTAAATGCGTAGTAAATCAAGCCAAATGGAAAGAAAAAAAAAAAAAAATAGCAACAGCAGGACACAATCGTCGATATCGAGGCCGGGGGACAGCAGGGGCGTCCATTAGCCGATAACAAACGATACGGAAATTACAGAGGTCATTAAACCGTGACGCATTAGTTTCCCCCGTGTTGGCTGTCATTACCAGTGCCGTCGCGCAAGGAGGCCGAGAATTTTTCTCGTATACCACCGCACAATAAAACAGCGCCCCGTCATCGCCCCGTTCCTCCCCCCTCGCTCGATCTCAATCCACGCACCCTCACTTTCCCTCTCGCGTGATCCCTCATTCCTGACCGGCGCCGCGTTTTCACGCCCCACATTACACCCTGGCCTCCCGATAGCGCTATCTAAATTGAATTTTTTATTTTATTTCACTCCTCTCATTTTAATCACTCGGTTATCGAGGCGCGGGCACAAAGGGTCAATGCGACGAGACATCATTATCAAAGAGCAAACGAGGCGGAAATAAGATAAGCAACGCGAATCGGCGTGATCTAAAATAAATCACCAGATGGCTACGTTACCTCCCCTCGTGTGTACCATATATACCTGCTTCACACGCAACATCAGTCCACGGACGCGTGTGTACACGCGCCCCCTCCTTTTCATTTCCCGTGCGTACGAAAAACGTACATTGGATATCGGCCGGCGTGCTGATGTGGTGCACGCGCTCTCCATGATTTAGCATTTTTATTAATTTAATTTACCCGAAAGAGAGGGACTTTGGTGAAATTGGCCTCCTCCCCCCTACGACACGGGCCATCAATCATGTACCACTTGGGGGTGGAGGGAGGGGGTGTGGTTGCGTATATGACTGTTTTTATCTGCCCATAGCTAGCGTGGAGAAAAAAAGAAAACACTTTTTCTCGGTCCCGATAAGACTTTCGCGGGACCGACTATCCACTGTACGAGCGTCAAAGCGAGAAAATCTGATGGGGATGGTGTTGGTTGCGAAACGAGTCGCAGGTGAGCGACTTTGGGTGTATTAATGATACAGCGGCTGATTTTTTTTTTCCTCGACGCCTTTTGTACATTCGTCGACCTGCGTGGAAAATAAATGGTCCGTGGGAGTTGATCGCTCTCCGGATAATTGATAATGACGCGATCGGCGACCACTTGGAGGTTGGACTAATGCTCGCGTCTTATCTTGATGTCAGCTGTCGTGGGATGTTTTCGTTGAGTGCGCCGTGGGTCGTGCATTGGTGAACGGATTTTTATTTTTTATTTTTTATTTGTGACTAGGGTGTGAGTCTTTGTTTCTCTTTGTTACGTTTGACGAGCACGTGTTTGGGTTATTCACGAAATGTCAGACGGAATTTCCGGAGTAATCCTTTATTATTTAGATTAATACCAGGGTAAAGTCATTAAACTGGCACGTAAACTTCTCGTAAAATATATGTGAAAAAGAATAAAATAAAAAGAAAATCATAATGAAATGCATGTGGGCAGTCATGCCCCTGTATGATTAATGATACGGGATTGAAAAAAAAAAAAAAAAATAGCGCAAAGTAAATTAGATTATTTTAGGATCACTGGAGGTGCTCCATCATGATTAAATTTATTTTTTCACGTAAACAAAACTTTTTAGCATCCATCACTTAGCACGGAAATGACGAGTCCCAGTATCAACAAATCTAAAAAAAACTTTCATAAAATGAAACAGTTTCAGCACTGCCGTCTAACAGAAAAAAAAATCTTTATGTAAATTCTTTAGAGTAGTTAATTGAATATCTACGAGACAAAAATTTTTTTGAAAGTTCGTATGAAAATAGGTAAAAACCTAAAATAAATTTTGGAAGTCTATTCCAGCACCCTTTTTATCACACACCAAACTGAAAAAAAAGGATACATCGATAAAAAAAAAGGTTGTAGTCTGCGCTCACCCTTATTCTTGGTCAAGGAAAAAGCTTAGAGTCAAAAGAGGAAGTGCAGTTGTTTATAATTTCCGTCGGGAAATGATTATTTTTTTGTTTTTTCTTTTATGAAAAATTACAGGTTACAACTGAAACAGTTTTTTTCGAATGTTAGAAACACAAATCTACGTCGTTGTTTTCAAAGCAAATGATTTTTGTTGATTTTCTCGGTTCACTTCAACAGCACTTTTTTCCTAAACTTTTTTTTTTGCAGTTCTAAAATGCCATTCTACATCCATCGAACAAAATTCACTCTGAAGATACAATGATCGATTACGTCGCGATGAGATCTATTGACCTTGAAATAAAAAAAAAAAAAAGTCACGTTGCCCTCCACTCGAACCGTACACCTACACTGTAGCCGTCTACTTTAAAATGAAAACGAAGAGAAGCGCAGAATTTGCACCCCCTAATGCGGGACCGAAAAAATTTCGCAGAACAGAAGAAAAGGAGTTTCGCCCGAGATTATACGGCTATATGTACATACACAATCGCGGGAGTACGCGAAATCCGACGGCTGGGCGAAACTTTTCTCGCGCCCCGCGCTACCGTGGCACCGCACCGGACGCGAATCTCATGAATAACAGGACTTAAGGACGCCCCATGCATATTTTGATTTTTCGATGAATAGCGAAGTACCCTCCCTACCTCCACCTAAGACCTTTTGCCTTTTGTTTATTCGCTTTGTGTGCTGCTGCTGCAGAGTCGATTGCCTTGTCAAACGAGTGTATGTAGGGGAGGTGAGATCGTAATGAGTTGTTGGTTGATTTTCAACGAGTTTGCTAATCGCGTTTTCTGTGATTCGGCCAAATTTTGTGTGTACTAAACAAAAATTTCTCAAAATTCGTCGAGAGCCACAATTAGTAACGAGAACAAGCATTTGTATGCACGAAGATAAAGGTCTTCTCTTCATACAGTGTCCTGGACATGTGACATTATTGAATGGTTCTCCAAGAACACGTATGATTTTTCAGATTTTTTTTCGTAGTAAAGCAATGCAAACTGAATTTTTGACACTAGAGAGATTTGGGTTATTCCGCAAAATCTTACCTGGTTCTATCGATTCATGTCGAGTTTTGTCATGTTCGGAAAGGGTACAGAGATGAAGATTGAAAAAACAACCCATCACTCCACGCTGATACACTCTCACGAGTGTATTATTTAAATGAACACATGAATTAATGTAAGTAAAAGAAAGTTGTTTAATTAAAAATTCCTAGCATGTCTTTTACAATCAAAGCTTGTTAGTATAAGGGCCAAGAGGTGTATAAATAAATGCACAAGCTAAGAGATGCAGAGCCAAGCTTTGAATTGATTCACTGGGGCTAAAACAAATTTTTCAGTGCGAAGAATAATTTTGAACTTTCGAAATGAGTGTGAAAAAAAAAAAAAAAAAAATTTGAGAACTGCAGAGGAAACGACGGTCTTTGACTTTAGGAGTATCAGTCCCCAGCAGTTGAAGGTAAATATAAGTTACAGAGATGTAACATGGTATTTTAAGTATAAGAAATTTGCTTAAATACATGATATTAATTTAAAATTATGGTTTATCTTGCAAAAAATGAGAGCATCCAAGGAGTACTCTTGAATTTTTTGATCATACTTTAATCACATTCCTCTGGATATAAGTTACACTAGCAAAGTTATTCATGATTTCTGTGAAAAATATGACGGTCCCCTGTACAAAACCAAAAACAATTTTAAAAACCCACAAAAAATGAAAACAAGACGCGCAAAGACGAAAAGCGCCCATCCATAGGGGAGAGGGGGGTGGGAACAACCCTATCGCGACACGAAACTCGATCGTCGCCGCGTCACTCGAACAGACAGGCAGACTGTAGCGCAAGAAAGCCCGCGCGCATCGAGACAGTGCACACAAACACCCCACCTACTTTTCTTTTTTATTTTTTTTTTTATTTGCATTCTCCAGCATCTCTTTTGCTCGCAACTCCGATTCCCCCGAGGCAATACTGCATTACTCCCCCTCCCTCTCCCCACAAGACTGCCAAAGCTCCGTCGCCACAGACGTTTTCCCCCGAACCCCCTTTTTGTTGACTCTCTTTTCGCTGCTCGCTCGCGCGTCCCAGAATGTTTCTATTCTCTTCCCCCCCACCCACCCCACCTGTTCTCGGCGCAGTTTTTGCACAGTGTGGTATAGAAGTAGCGCGAGGAATATTTTATTCGCCCGGCAAAGTGCGCCACTTCCCCGGGATCCGCGACTTGGTTCTGGTTGCACCTACGCCCCGTGGATCGTCACGGTTCGGCGCGTGAAACCCGAGGCTGTCCAGCCAACGCGTATTGTTTTACGGTATAGCGTCGCGCGGTACTTTGCCCGAAAAATGATTGAACGCATTTTTTTTGTTTTTTTGTTTCAATCAACGTGGAGAGAGGAAGGGAGAGTGGCGAAAAGTCATGAAAATAAACCCGGAACACGAGACTTTTGTCGGCGAATTGTTTTTCAAACAAAACCCGTGAATTCACATTCCCGAGCGAGCGCCCAATCAATCGCGTCCATCCTCCCCGTGTATCATTTTTTCCGCGGGCAGGGAGTGAATGACTTTTCCGTGAAAGCAGAGATCTGCCACTATAGAGGGGCTTTCCCGCACCGACGGTCCGACTTGACAATAGGAGCAATCCTTTGAGACGATCGAGTTCCGGAGGATACCCGTCCTCGGAGGAGGCGGTCGCCTGCACTATTTGCCGAGTAATTATACGCGAAGGAAGCTGATGTCGCGAAACGCCGCTGCGCGTACACGTCCCGGAGAAAGTGGTCGCACGTTGAGACCTACCGACCCATGTAATTTGTGTTCTCTCTCCCTCTCGTTGGTGCTCCGTGTACTTTGTGGCTTGGGCTCACGGGGAACTTTCGCTGCCGCGTCTGTCTTCTACGGGTATGGTGGGCTCTCTGGCTCTGGTCTGACGACGGTGGTGCGGGGTACGAGTATACAGTAGTTGGTACATGCCAAAAAGGGTCGGTTTGATTGTTTTGGCCAAATGAAGGAGAAAAAAAAAGGAAAATTGCCATTTCAGTGTCCAAGGGTTGATTGAAATTGAAATAGGAACACCACGAACAAACATCCAAAGAATCTAGTGTACAGCAAAAAATGTATTACTTTTCACTTTTGACAAAGACGGAACTGATGAGTGGAGGGATGACATCATTGAAAAAAAGCAACTTTTAACTCGGACCTACCCTGCCTTGGTCCCATTTTTGTTTGTTGGAAGAGAGAGAAAAAAAAAGTATGTAACTAATAAACGCTACTACTCTTCCAAAACTACACCTCCCCCATCTAAGGACGCCAGTGATCAATCCCGCGCCAACGAGGGAAAACACACGAGCTTGCGTTTCTCTTCCCCACCCCCGTGGGTCTCGAGGGCGCAGTTGGTCCAACCGCACTAATTTTCACCGAAATACGACCGCGCGCCATCCTAGGACTTTCTCCGTAACAGCTCGTTTTCCCAGTCTCGCTCTTTCACTTTTTTCAGACATAACTCAAAATCCGCCTCGACTTCAGTAGATGCAGTGCGAGTAATGGACAGACGACCTCCCGGAAGGGACGAGCTAGAGAGGGGAAAAAAAGAAGGAGCCCAACACCCGATACGCACCGGCGAGCGAGCGGTAAGAAATAACGAGGTAACCCTATACACATACACACTCCCCGTATCATCACCGCTCCTTTTTTCCGAAAATTTAAAACGTACCGCGCCCACGATGTCCTCTCCTTTTTTTCGTTTCCAACGCCTCTCCCTAATTTCCTTTCTTCCCGCGCCCTGCTTTTTGTCACGTCCAAACTCGTCTTCCCGGTGTTTTTACGCCGAAACGCGCACAAAGGGCGAAAACTCTTTTAACCCCTGGAGCGACCCCTTCCCCTGCTGCTTTTACTCTATTTTATTAAAACCCTCTCTCTCTCTCTTGTTGCTCCCTTACTTTGTTTTATTTCCTCTTTTTTTTTTTTTTTTTGCGGCACAAGAAACTTGAAAATAATTACGGGAACGCGCGCGAGTGTAACGAGTACGCGTTTCCCGGAGAAGCGCCCGTACACGCACCCCGTCGAAACGCTGAATCTCGGCCGAGCTTGCAACGGCGTCATCCACTTGGCGGAAATTCACGGGCCTTCCCCAGCCAAATTTCGTTTGCATTCGTGCGAGCACGCGCGCACTTCGACAATAGCAATCCTCTTCACGTGCCCTCTTTTTTTTTCTTTTTTTCTTTTTTTTTTTTGCGCACGGCGCGAGTGAAGTAAACGTCCATTTTCGGTTGCTGAGCGTCTGCAAGCTCGAGGCAGAGGGAGGTTTTTCCTCCCGTTACCAAATGCGCGTATAAGGTACCTCACAAAAATTTTCTCTCGCTTGGCGCTGCAACGAGTCTTTCTTGAGACCTTTGCGGTGGTTCCCCCCCCCCCCCTTTGCCCGAAGCGAGTACGTTATTCGCCCAAGCTTGGTTTACTAATGAGGATGTGAGCGGTAAAGCTCGGCCAAGACATGTGAAGGGCTGTTTTGCGCATGAAATCATTCGCAAATGTATGCACACTGAGATTTAATAAACTCGCGAAATGATTTTGAAATTTGAGTATGTGGTGGGTGAATAAATCTGGGGGGGATTTTATTTGCAAAAGGGAGACCCGTACACGAAAAAGTACGTACTTGCGAACTAGAAGGAAGGATGGGCAACTGTTTTCATACTTTATATGGTTTTAGGCAAAAAAAAAAAAAAAAAAACTTGTATTTAAGCATTGTAAGGTTCTTTTGTGGATACCTACGTATATATGTATATGATATGTTAGTAGTGTTATTCTTATGGACATAAAAAAAAAGTTAAGATGTTGATGGAAATTTATTTGTTGAAACTTAAACATAATATGAGTAATCTTCCCCAAACTTGACAGAATCACGCGTTATGTGCAGAAAAAGTTTTATTAATTCCTCAATACTTTCAAGATATCCGTAGAACAACTTTCAAGGCATCTCTCATTCCGAGAAAATGCCAAAGAGGAAAAAAACCATTGGCTGTTGCGGTGCGATCGAAATGTTGGATGACCCTACGAATTGCTGAAATTCACGTGAATAAGGCGCTTCCCCTTTGCCTTGTAGTTGCACAAACAATTGGATAAAATTTGAGTTGTAGTTAAAAACAACAAGCAGTAGCGAGCGACGAAAGAAATCGCGCGTCAAAGGAAAAACCCGTGCACACATCCGCGTTATCAAAGAGTTTGACGTGTCTCCGACCCCGTTCTGGCCTCTGTTTCGGAATCGGCACGGGCTCGCACTTTCCATCCGAGATTTATACACGCGGGAGCGTCGCGCTCGGCTATAAACCATCTCGCTCTGGTATCTGTTTGCGAAAAAAAAGAGAGAGAAAAAAAAAATACATTGACCCTCACGCATACAAAGAGTACGTATACCTGTGCACACATACGCGTAGGAATCGGTGGAGCAGCACGAGCGCATACGTATGGGGAAAGACGAAGGCTGAAAGTTTGGCGCGTTGGAGATGGTAATAGGAAGATCGGCCGGGGGATACGAGCGATAGTCGGGCCGGAAATAGAGGCTCGCTCCCCTGCTCGCAAGATGTACGGCCGCGTCGCTTGGCTCGTGCCCCCCTCGTCCTCTCTCTCTTGTGTTCGTTGGTGTCTTTTTTTTCCCCGTAGCAAGGCCCTTTGGTTTTTTAATCGGAGCATGGGAATGTGGGTCACGGGTAAAAAGAGTCGGCAGAGATTTTTTTTCACCCCCCCCATTCTCCAAGGGTGTGCGATCAGACGTGACGTGTGCGTCTCTTTTGTCGGATGGAGTTTGGGCTTTTCCAACCTTATGTTTATGTGTTATGTAAATGCTACACTGATACATTTCAGTTATTACGACATATTGTTTTGAGCCGTCACTCGAAAGGGAAAAATACGTGTCGAAGCGCAACATCGGTTATCCTATGGCAAGTGATCCAGTCTCGCTAAATTGAAGATATTTGAAAATGTATACATTTGTTCTTCTTCTTCGAGAATCAATTGGCGCAAAAGGGCACCCTACGCGAAGATCGAGTGCAGAGATAAGGGTAGTTTCTAGAAAGAGCTTTTTTCAAAGCAATAGCACCGGTTCTTTTCAATGGAGCAACAATACGCTTTTGCTCTTTCAAAGGGGCCCTAGATTTTTACTTTTTTCACGCGCCAGAGCGTAAAACGCCGGAAACTCAATGCTTGCAAGCTCGTCGAATTTTTTGGCTCGATGTTCAAGCTTCCTCGAGCGCGAACGTGCAAGAATTCAAGTAATTTTTAAAAAATTCAAAAAACAAAGCGAGTCGTAAGAGACAATCACTCAAACCAGCAATTTTATATACGCTGCAGCGTTTGCGCCAATCGTTCCCCCGATACTATCGACCCATCGTAAAATATCAAAACAAGAAGAAAAAAACACAAAGGGTAGCCGCGAGTGGCAAATTATCGCAATTACCCGCGAGCTCAAATCGATGAAAAAAAAAAAACACACACACACAGTGTAACCTCCGAGTTGCGGGGAGTATGGACGAAAAATAGCTCTCCTGGTAATGAAAAATTTACGACGGAGAGCCCATCGCATCGCAGGGGGGGGGGGGTTTAAAGCTCGCGCGTTACACGCCGAAGGCATAAATATAAATCACACGGGCGATAAGACGCAGGGGGGGAGGAGAGTTGCGTGCCATACGCGTCTCGCACGAAATTTTTCCTGATCAAGTTGGGAAAACACAGAAAAAAATAAAAATGAAAAAAAATAGAAAAAGAAAATAAATGGGCACCGTGAATACAAGGCGGTTGTGTTTGCTTAGCCTCCCCTTCCCAAACCTCATTTCCCAAAGGGTGTGTGCATCGATACCCCATTACCGAGGGATTAAAGTTGATTTACTGCGGACGCGCTCTTTTACAAGCAACGCGGTGCATCGCTCGCTCGAGGCGGGAAGGAGGGAGGGTTGGATAATTCACGGCACGCGCGGCTCGGACGGATCGCAGCCGTTAGCGCCGCTGATGTTGGCTACAAATTTTCCCCCCTTTTCCAGAAGGGGAGGGGAATTACTTCTGCGCTTCCGAGGTGCGTTTTCGAAGCTGGGCGAGGATGTATACCCTCTCTTCCCCACTTGAGTCGCGACTCCGTCAAAGTTTCTGGACAGTCGAGGAAAATTAGAAAATCGTGCTTTCCTCGTTATCGGACGCGACTTTCACGGACGAGGATAGACCGGATTGCATTTGCACGTTGCAGCTGATAAAATCGAGACACTTTTATAATCGTAGCAGCGCCGAGGTACCATGGAAAATGGAGTTTCAAATCAAGTCAGAGTCAGATTGATATTATTTAGTGCTGCGAAAGCAGTATAGTATTATTTGCCCCTGCGAGCCCGACCAACTTGTTCAGGATTGTTTGTCCGGGTTGAATGTCAATGTGGCCCTCGCCCACGTTTCCTCGTGCCAAGATTCAACAAGTGGGGGGTGGTCGCGAATGAAATCCCACGGACCTCCCCAACTAATAACCCAAAATATATAACGATTTCGAAATTCTCACCATGGTGTCCTTGGCGCGGTCGACCGGCTGGAGCAGTACAGCGGCCGTGGTGGCACTAGCCCCAATGGCCCCTGCCGTAGCTCGGTGGTGATGCTGCTGCTGCTGGTGGTGATGGTGGTGGTAAGCCAACTGGTGGACCAACTGTTGCTGGTGGTGGTGGTGGGACGGGGTAGCAGTAGCAGCAGCCGCAGACACAATACTCGCCGTGCAACTGCAGGCACAGCTACACGCCAAACTGCAGGCCTGCTGTTGCTGGTGGTGGTGGTGGTGGTGGTGGTGTTGTTGGGAGGCCGCGGCCAAGGCGAGCTGACCGGCAAACGCCACCTGCTGTTGCTGTTGGTGGTGTTGGTGGGTTTGTAGGTGGTGTTGTTGTTGGTGATGGCCGAGGTGGTGGAGGGCAGAGGTGGCCGGTTGCAGGGAGGCGGCTAGAGCGGCGGCGGCGGCGGCGGCAGCTGCGGTGCCCGGCTGGTGGTGGTGGTGGTGGCTGGCGGCTAGGGCCTGCACTGCTCCCCCGGGGCCTACACCGGCGGCCGGCACGAACGAGTACGAGTGAAAATACGTGGTGGCGCCTACCCCAGCTGCGCCGGCGGCCCGGGTGGCGGCCTCGACACCGAGCAGGGCCGCTGTTGCTGCTTCTGCCGCTACACCTCCTCCACCTCCTCCTCCTCCTCCTCCTCCTCCTGTGCTTGTGGTTGGGCTACCAGAACCGGTGGCACTGCTGTTGCCGCTGCTGTTGCTCGTGCCGTTGCTACCGTCGCCGTACCCTTGGACCGCGAGTTTATCGTACAACTCTAGCTGCTGCTGCTGCTGCTGCTGGTACAGGTGGTACTGTTGGGTGTTCCAGTGGAAGCACAGGCCGCCGTTGTCAGCGAACGATGTCTCGCCGGACCACCACAGCTTGACCCGAGCGCCTATGGCTCCCTCGAGTTCCTCGCTCCTTTGGCCTCCGATCGGCGCGCTTACCTTGCGCTGGCGTCTTTGGCCTTCATCGACCCTCCACCTTCTCCTTCTTTTTCTTCTTCTTCTCGTTTAATTGAAACGGCGTAGGTCAACAAGTGCGCGGTGGGCGCTCGCGTGAAAGGCCGGCCGGCCGCGAAGAGTAAAAAAAAAAAAAAGGATACTGGAAGGACGAGAGAGGGAGAGACTGTTGTCCTCCACGAGATGCAGTCGCTTTCTCTTGCTTGTTTCTTCTTCTTCTTCTTTCCACTCGATATGTGTGTATATATAAATATATATTCACGGTAATGTCTACGTATGTGCTAGTATGATTGTCACACGACGAGGAGACACTTTATGATTGTGCTGAATACGCTTGGAAGGTTCACTTTGCCTTACATATATAAGTACTGTATATTGTATACGTATGGAATCTATGGGTACATGTACATTTACGTTGTGTAATATATGTATGTATATAGTTAAAAATCGACGCGTTTTACGATTGTCTTCTTATTATTCTTCTTATTTTTATTCTATTGTTGTTTTGTACGAATGAATAACACACGACGACGATATTTACATTTATGTGTAACACAGCATTAGAGTTAATGAGACTACTTATCATCGGTGCACGCAAAGACGCAGAGCTTGCGAGTTGCTTTTTTTTTTTTTTAACTTTTTGCTAAAGATCGCACCCTCCTACGCGTGGATCTGTGATTGTCGTTTGACGTTGATTTTTTTTACTTGTTTTTTTTTTTTTCTTCGCACAATCTTCGGCGCACACCCGCTAGACTCGATTGTCACGAAAGCGCTTCTCCGTGTACTTCCCGCTTGCAGTACTCGACTACGACAACACGTCTCATCAAACTCGAGGACGACTTTTTTTCCTCCGTCTCAGAGGTTCCTTGCCATTACCACTCGTGGTTAGTCAGCACCAAGGGCGAAAAGTGCACGGGACGAGGTTTCCAAAAGTAGTCTAACGGCGACTGGATGGATCCACGCGAGACTTTGTATCTATGAGTAGACACAGCCAAGCTTTTACATCGGTGGTTCTGCCCGCGCGAGCACGTGCGATTATCGTATACGAGAGGAACACCCGTGTCTCGTAAGCAGGGACGCGCGCGCTCGCTCGACGAAGCGGTTCGAGGAGGAAGAAAAGACGGGAAGATCGAGAGCAGAGAGAGCAGAGAGAGCAGAGAGAGAGAGAGAGAGAGAGGGGATGGAAATGCGGCAGGGAAGAGACGAGGAGGCGAGAAGAGAGCGGTGAGTGCCGAGAGGTGGAACGGAGGCGCCGGTGGAGAGGAAGAGCGTCCTGCTCGATCGCCTAGCTTGACACAACTGGCCGCGCTCGGCGCTCCGGCTCCACGCAACATCTCTCTCTTTGGCTCCGCGATGGTTGGCGCGCGCGCGCGCTCTCTCGCGTACACATATACATACGCAAGTGTACGGGTGTTTGTGTGGGTAGTCGACGGCGCGCGCGTACCTCCCTTTGAAAGGCCGCGGTGCGTGCGCGGCTGCCGCCTCCTCCACCTCCCTCTTCCTGGCCCCACTACTTGATACTTATTCACCGCGAGCCAATCGCAGGGGAGGAGTGAATCTTCTTCTCTATCTGTATCCGCATACCTGTGTGTCTACCTGCATGTGGGGCGAGTTTGCGCGAGGATGCGTGGGTTGCACGACAGTGGCTGGAAGAGGGAATGTGGAGCACCACCTTACGTGCGTCTAATAAAACAACAAACAAATTCTGTTTTCCTGACCAGGGTTGGGAGGCTGGTTTTTGGATCGCACATTGGGTACCGGTGTTTTCGGACATTCGTCGATCATGACTCAAGCATCGGGCTCTTTCGTTCATATCTACCCCATCGGTTTGAAAAACCCCTACTTGGGGATGTTGGGGCGTTTCTGTAAATTTTTCGAAAAAATTCGTACTTGAAATTAATAAAAAAATAAGGATGACAAACAGTTTTTACAACGACACGGGCTTTCTTGTGCTCTGTGTGATGTTGTTTACAAGAAATTTCATTTCAATTGTTTCCTCAACTACTTGCACCTGTAGGTTAAAAATCCAACACTTTGTGTGTCTAGGGTTAATTGTACACTACTAGCTGTTCCGCGTAATTTAAAAGCGTCAAAATCTGTATGGACGTATTACCTAAACGGAGGGTTTCAGTTAAAAACGATTTTTGTGCATAGAAAAACACGCATAAAACGAAAAAAAATGAAAAAGGTTCGACATGCAACAATAAATTGCCTTGTTTTAAAAATACTCGGTGTATTGAAATACGATGGTTTTTGCGCAAAGCAGCCCCATCGAACGGAATTTCAGAGCAAAGAGTCGCAGCGGAATTTCATTCGCGTTGGAGGATCGGGCGATCGTCGATTGCCTGCAATTCGCAAAATCAACGGTGAGATGACCATCAATACTCGGTACTCGCGAATTTAACTCTGGCACTGCTTTGGCAACCGTCGGAAATACCGACCATATCGAACATCCCCCCCAGAGATCGGAGCACAAAATTATTCGAGTATCAACAATTGATGAGTACAGACGGGGTCAGGCTCACCGTCACGTCTTTCCTATCCCCCTATATACATAATTCTCTAGCCTATACTCCTTGTTTCTCCTCTTGGCAATTTATCCTAAATTTTTTCCGCCCACCTTTCAGATTCTGTCTACATTTTTTTCGATCCGTGAAAGTAAATGATTTTCCTTCCGTAGTTTGCTCTCAGGATTATTATTTTCGTGCTCGTGGGTAGAAAATGAAGCGCTTTTCAGTGAAAAATACCCATTTGCCCGTGACAAACATTTGCGGGGGAGTAGGCGTGACTTTTTTAATTTTGTTGCTCTAAAACGAACGATATTCCGATACTTGCACGTACGTCTTTGTCCTGAACCCGAGCCATGAGAAGCACACAAATTCATCAGCGCGAGCAAACGGTGGATTGGAGGAGGGGGTAAAAAATTGGGAAAAAATGAAACCGAAAGGGGGGCACGTAACTTCCGAGAGACAAATAGCGAGCGTCGGTCTTTGGGGTGGTAAGATTGCGCGGCTGGGAGCTTCCGGCATTACGCGGCTCCGGTGATTTTCCGGGACACGCGCGCCGGCTCTTTTTCATCGGCCTATCTCGACGGCACTTGCGAGCGCGACTTCATTTCAACTGCTGAGGTGCTCTTTAGCGCGCGCGGGGGAGACACTTTGCGACGTGGCCGCGTGAGACAAATTTTGCTCTCGATGGCCTGTCAGCTCCCGTGCTCGCGGATTCATTTTGGCTTTTTGGAGGCTTTCTTTTGTCAGATTCATCTTTTTCTTTATTTTTTCAATTTAATCATCGCAGTGATGATATTTTGAGATTTTTTCAATTAAATCCTAGGAGCTGCGTTTGATTTCTTACGAGCAACAAACTACGTCATTTTTAAGTATTCAGTTGTATCTCTTTCTAAAGTTCACTTTGATGTGTAAAGTTATTGTCAATCACGACACAAAACTAATTACTTATTCGTTGCATTATATTTCTTGTTTGACCAGTAACAATATGTATCTCATCAAAATTAAAAAGAAAAAAAAACCAAGATGTTATTCCTCGTGGTGACAAAGTTTATTTTTATATTTTTAACTATTTTAATATTAATAAAAATTATAAAAAAAAAGGGTGATAAGCCATGGGTAAACCTTTTCCCAGGTACATTTTAAAGGTCATACTTTAGTCGTCACAGCCCGTTGAACCTGCTGTTTAAACAGCGGGTTATCCACGTGAGTCATTTTCTCACGTAGTCCTGAAGTTGTTAAAATTATACCAGTAACCCGGATAAGTTGCAACAATAGTTGAAAACAAGTTCGTAAATGTGCGTCCGAGCCGAGAGACATTTTTCATACGACCAGGGTGTGAGCCAAAGTGATTTCCGAGCAATTATCGTCAGGTGCTGTCAAACACTTGGGTACCACCTGCGTTTTGATAAACCACCAATCGCAAGACGGATGGACGGCCAGTGCCAAAGGTGTCAATGTAATAAAATTACAGGTGACGCCAAGTCACACGGTAACCACCCCCGGGGACGATCATTAATTAGGGGTAGAAAGTCCACCGCGAGCCGGTGGGAAAAGTTTTACCACCACCTGATTAACGAGCAACGAGTCCTCCACTGATCCTAAAGGAATCCACCTTCCGGTCGATGGGTTCGGAAGTGTAGCTTTTGCCGTGACTTACCTTGAACGAGCCAGCTGCCTGGGTGCTCATCGTGCTCGGCATTTCGCGACTACGAAGCCCGTGGGGTCTGATTTTTTTTTTTGCTTACCTGCAACAGAAAAGAAAAGAGGTTTTTTAAAAATTTTTTGTTTGTTTACCATTGTAAAAGTTGACGCGTGTACGCGTCTCGTGACGCAACCCGAGCACATTCACCGCGACATCACAGAGTTTGAAAACGCGTCGCGTGGAAAACTCTCGCGCACATCCCGGGCAATGGAGCGGTGGTGGATGCCACAATCATTGTACTTTGGGACGCGTTGAAATATAATACACATGTTTCGCATAATTACACAACTACGTTGTTTTGTAATTGTATCGCGGATCCCCGGGACTGTTGTACGTAGTTTTAGGGACACAGCTGGCGTTGCGCAACACCGTTGTACCGGTAAAACAACGCAGGACAGGGGGGGAGAATAAACTTTTATTCCGTAACAATGGGCCAATTGGGCTCGTTTGGAGGACGAGCCGAGGTTACCAACATTGACGTAATATATGTTAATCATTGAACCGATAAAAAGTCAGCGAGTCCTTGGGCAAAGGTGAGAAATCTCACCCCCAGGAAAGGACTAAATAACCAACCGGAATTACCCCCTCGAGACTCCTTTAAACATACCGCGAAACAGGTAAGATATATACGCAAGACGCCGAGCAGTATAGGTGCAGCTGCGAATTCGGCGTGGTCGAGTATTACACCCATCCCGTTCCCATTGTGGCGCGGAAGAGTCCTCGAGCGCATTAGCGGTGGAAACCTTGGGCTTATTTCTTCGGGAATATCTCGGGAGCCCGGCTAATACTCGGTACCCCTGAGTTATCATCAGCGTGGCTGAATCTCGCGGGAGTCGGGCTTGTTTGCTGCTCCTCCTCGCTGCAACTGCGCTACTTTCGGCGGGTGTATCGCGGGAAATGGAGACTCGATCGCTTTTGGAGATTACGTAACTCTTGGTGCCATACGCTTGACTTTGGATAAGTTACAAGAATCCCCGATCATCCGTCGCTAAAATAGTCCCTCGGAGGATTTTTCAGGCTACCCCCTCGGCTGCAGCAGCGCGATTTTATCAATTTTGCCCTTCTCGAGAGCCAATCGCGGGGTCCAGCTGTGAGAGAGGCAGAAAAATGCAAAACTCGAAATTAGCATGGAGGCTCGATTATCGGCATAAATTGCGCCGTTCCATCCGGGTTATTATCATCTACTCGCCAAAAGTCCCGAGTTAATGATACGGCGCTGCTCATTAGGCATTCTTCTCTCGTGTGCTACCCTTGTGTCGTTTTGCCCCCCCCCCCTCTCCTCCGGTTTCATCGTCAAAAATGGCCCTTTATTTTTCAACAACTTTTCGGGTTGTTGGAGCGCGAATGCGCAACGCGCGTTTTACTCGCTTCCGGAAAAAACCACCCCTCTGATTTTCATTCGTCCCCGATGAGAAATTTTTTGTTTTACCCCCAACGTGAAAATAAACAACGCGAAGCGCGAAACACTCGATAAATCCTCGAATGGGAGTCGATAAATTTTTTAAACGCGCTCAACTGCTCATTTCGCGGAAATTTATTCACGTCACGTGTTGTAAAGGTTTTTCGGGGCGCATCGAAAAGCGAACGATCAGGCGAGTTGAAAAGTTATTAACGCAACACGATGCGTTTCAATTGAAAAAAGGAATGAAAAAAAAAAAAAAACATTCTCAGCCGTTCCACAAATTAATAAAGATATACGGTCATGCACGAAACGGAGCAGCTCTGGGATTGTCGGATCCGCGCGCCACTTATCTGCCAGAGGGGGTGAGCCGGGCCGAAGTGGCGGTACGTGCCCGCGAGGCCGAGCACGTTTCGCGCTTTCTTGGAAAACGTGGCCTGCATGGAGTCCCCCGTGAGCGCATGAGCCATCGGTGCCGCCTCCGCCGCTATGGGAAATTCATCAGCGAGCCCAACATTTGTGAGGATCAAAGTTGGACCTTGGAGGGAACGGCTTATTGGTTGTACTCAGTTTTCGCGTCGATTCAGGGATCTACGTATTTTTTAACGCCCAATGATTGGGGTTTTGCGTCCATTTGGCGCGGTAAGTAGAACGAGTCAACGTTCGGTCAGACATACGATAAAAATCTATCCGTTCTCGTTGGTAAGTCCAATTTGACTTTAACTGTTTTATCGTGTTGGTTCTTGAACATGTAGTTCTGCTCTCAGTCGTCTCCATGATTTCTTGAGGGTCAGTGCGAAAATTGTTGCGTTTTTCTGTCAATAAAAGGGAGCCTGATGAGGTTGGCGTTGATACCAACGAAACGTTGCTCAAACAAACATCTGACATTTTTGGAGTTTTCATTCTCACTCCTTGATTATTTCTGACCCTCAAGAAATCATAAAACTGTTGTCATCAACAAATCTTCACTAGGAATTAGTAAAGTTGTCGAGTGTAAACTACAGCATTTTCGTGAGTTAATGGCACTTTTGTCTTGACGCAAAATGTAATAAAATCGCCCCAACAAGGCTTTGATCGGTTGGGGAATTCATTTTTTCCATCCACTAAATAAACGCGACAGCAAACTCCCGTGCCGTTTGGTTAAATCAGCCCGCAAAGCCCTACAATCGACTTCCCGGGCTCATGCACCGCGGGAGGGTAAAATTCGGCCTTCGATTTAAGAGTTACGGCCTCGCGTGATCCCCATTTTCCCGCTCCTCGCACGGGCAAACACACACACAAGCTTCCTTGCGGAGCCAAAGGTACGTGTGTTTAGCCTCTCGCGACCCACATTCGGAGAATCACAAGGGGGGGGGGGGGGGGCTTCGATACTTTTCCCGGGCGGCAAGATCGAGGGCTTCAATGCTAATCAAATAGACAGCTCGTTTCCGGCTGATGAAGGGGAGGCCGGGATCGGAGCGTCCGGATGGGTGAATTTTTCATTTCGCTCGCACCCCTTTCTTCCTGCGTACGAGATTGGCTTGTGTTTACCCTCGTTTCTGGTGTGTGTCAGGGTGTTTTTTTTCTGGCAAGGCTTGGGAAAAACCCGCGGTCAATAATACCACGTTGAATCTTTGTCGGAGCGTAGGGTCGTCGATTGTTTTTGTTTTCAGTGGTTTGACGTTGCTACGTAAAAATAAGGTGCGGGGATGCAACGGTAGTTCAATGAAAAGTACCAAAGAAGTTTCGTTACTCGGAACAATATTCCATTCCTGTGCGAAGCTGGAAATATTTGCCGATTAGCCAAAATTGACTTGGAAAGAAAAAAAGTGAGCCAAAAAAACATATCAGCTCTCGTTTGTTGGTTTTTGGTGGAAAAGTTGGAAACTTGGGTAAATTGCGATGGTTCATCCGCTCGAAATCACTGGGGAATTCGGGGAACTTCGTACGGAGGTGATCTTTCAATCGCCAGAAAGAAACAGGGCGTGTGATTTTTCTTTTTTTTTAACTGGCTTTTCGTATGTGTGCCAAACAGCGTGCCTCTGATGGGTGAGGTTTGAGAACTAACTCTAAGGCACCGATACATTTTTTTGCTATAATCATAACAGATAATTTTCGTTCAAAAAGTGCGCAGAAAAAACAATGGATTGCAATTTCAAAAAAATAATAATTCAAAAAAGAGTCAAAGTCCTTAAATATTTTATTTCAAATCGTTCGCAATAACGCCCCAAATGTAATGTAGTCATCTAACAGGAAAAAAAAAAATTTGTTTTAGTTATTTTGTTCAGGAAAACAAGTTTTCTTCCAAAGTGGTTGCGAATCCATGAAATAATTGTGCCCAAGTCTGCCGACCCGCGATCGAGCTGTCGGAAATGGGAATCGAAATTCGATCGACGAAAACAACGCCGGTGTGATTCCGTGACTGGAAAACGTTTTCGACAGACCATGAAAATCATCGTGAAACGACGCGCAATAACATCGGAAAGTAAACTCGGGAATCTTGTAAGTTCACGCCACGGCGATTGTAACAACAACAACGAGGATCCATCGAATTTTCAAGACCGCTCGGGGCAAACAGAACCGGAGGAGGTGATAAGTAATCCGAGGAGCAACCCAAAGAAGGGCCGAAGGGGTTGGGAGGGGGCTTCCTTCGCCAGCGATTAAGCTTTCCTCGATTAACTCCATTTTTTCGCGGCTCGTTTTCTCAATTTGCCCTCGACCCAGCCGCGAATTAAAAATCCAATTTTCCGCGCGTCCCTGCGCCATTCGACACGACTGCGACGACAAATCGACCGGGTGGGTAACGCGAGACTCACTCCTCTTTCCACACCCCAGTGATGGCGCGCCCGTCGAGGAGAGCAATTAATTGGCGAAACTACTTTCTTTGCGAGGTAGGAAAGGGAGATTACGGAGACGGTGATGAGACTTTCCAATACCCTTACCGCGTGACTCGGTCGATGGTCTTTCGATTGCTTTCTTTTGCGTTTGGATGAATTTCATTGTGTTGTGTTATTTGGAACATCCATCCATTCGAGGGTTTCAACGAAAGTCTTGTCCATCTGTACAACTGTATTTCATTCTCAATAAAAATAAGTGCGTTTCGGTCGATGTGGGATGAAACCCTTCATCACTATTGGCTTATCAACATTACCATTATTGGCTTTTGTCTATGTGACTCGAGTACGATTTGTTTCGAAACTTCGCCCCACAAGATCAACTAAGAAGCAAATAAATTTTCTTTTTATTGTTAGTCAGCGACTTCTACTAGATGATTCCAAATACTTTTACTATTGTTTCAAATCGGAGACACTCGCGTGACATAGAAATAATATCAAAACAACAATAAAGTTGGACAAACGTCAAATTCATTCGCACGTGTTTGCTTTTGCTCGTCAGGACAGACTAACTTGAAAAAAAAAAAAAAAAAAATCTCAAAAAATCGATACAAAAGAGAGACAGGGTTGGTCCACGGGGCTGTGTCGTGTATTTTCATCACGCCCATGAAAATTCCTCGCTTAATGGCCCGCCAATGCTGTCGTTAAAGGAGCAAGCGAGCAAACTCCCTCGCCCGCTTTTTTTTTCCCTAGAATACCGTGTCGGGGGGCGACGACGGCTAAGCCACCAAATCCAATAAGCCCGAAGCCGATTAAATTTATGAAGTGAAAAAAAAAAAAAAAGCCACGAAAAGTCGCACCACCTCTCATCCTTTTTCTCCCTTAAATCTTGCCCGCGTCCTCTTTTCGCCTCTATATTTTCGACTCGCGTGGCGTTCGTGGGATGGCTCGATCCCTTATATTTCCTTCCTTCGCCTTATTACACCAAGAATTTCGTTATTTCACGGTGGGAGCAAAAAAAAAAAAATAAATAAATAAATAGTACAGGTGAATTGTTGCGGCCACCCTGTCGAAGCTTGGCTTAGAGCCCTCCACACTGAAGGGCTCGGGGTTAATGGCGGGGTGGTTGGTATAACTCAGCAAATGCACGTCTTTTTTCCTTTCAACTCTGTCCGCTGTTGTTATCACCACACGGTCTTTGTGTTACCTATACTCGCGGACGAGTTGGCCTGAATTACATTATTCTTTGCTGCTGTGAAGGTTAAATTAGCCGAGAAATTTGAGAAACTAGAGTTTCACGGAAGGAGGCCTTGGAATGCGAATTTTTTTTCCGATTTGGCTTTGCGTGCTATTACGGGAGGAAAATAAAGACTCGCTATCCAGAAGTTGTATGGGGCGAGTTTTGGGGTGGAAAGACAGATAAAGTTTAAAAAAAGCTACAATAACCCACTTGAAAAATGGTCATCCTCTCAGTTATAGGAAATGCATTACTGCGTTCAACTACTCCACGAAATAGCGATGAAACATTTTTTTTTATATAATAGTGGGTAGTGAAGTTTTAGAAGTACAAGTTTTAATGGCATAAAATGAAATCGTTAGGTCTCATGAAGATCATAATTTTGAGTAGAACTCGATTTGGAAGTGATTTTGTAAAAAGTTACAAAATTACGTGAAGGGGTGAGTTGACAATTAATACTGTTTTTAGCATATGAATCGCGAATAAATTCGCTCACGTTTTACGAAATATTTCCGTAACTTTGGCTACTGTAACATTTATGATAGGTTGTAATGTAAGTAGCTTCATGGTGAAGAAGAACTTTGTAACCGTTTTTGTTTTTGTTAATGAAAAGTTCTTCTTTATGACAGCGATATTTTTACTTACGTAATAACTTGGTGAACGATAAAATTTCGAGTCAAAGAATACAATATTTATTTTTCTCGGTGCACATTCATTTGTCGAAGCTGTTTCATTATTTTTATGGCTTCGAAATAAATCATCTTGGGGTGCGTGCGTAAAAAAGATTTAAGTGTTTCGAATTTCATGGGGGCTGCTGCCTTTTGTTGAATTATTATTATTATTTTTTTGATAAATCATTCGAACGATGTTTTTGAAAGAATTTCAGTATTATGCAAAAACAAATGACTTTTGTTTTATTTTCACGGTCACTGGTGAATAATCGGATGATGGATGATTTTATCACTATTTTTATTTTTACAGTGAATCACTCATCCATGTGAAACGAACTCGTTATTTTGTACCTTTTCAAACAACGTGAAACATGGTACCTACAAACATTTTTTTAAAAGCCGTTTTGAAGAATGTTGACTTTATACACTGTAAATTTTAGGAGATATTAGCTAGAACCACGTACAATAAAGTGTTAAAGTGGAGCTTTAAAATTTATCAAAACCAATATGCCATATGAGGCTTACCATTTTAATTTTGCAAGTTCTCATCAAAATCTGATGAAATTGAGTAAATAGTTTGATCTCCCAACATTATTTTTTATCTGGAGAAAATCACAATCAAAGAAAGTAAAATTTTTGCTGAAATATTAACAAACACGTGAGTGACAAATCTCTATTTTGTATATTTTTAATTTCTCACTGAAAAAAGCTTCAGAGGAAGTGATCGCATTAGCTTTTTTGGAGGTGCACAATTTCTTGCGCTCACCGCACAGTAGTACGAACAAAATGTGGTCAGCCATAAACGCGTAACCATGAGATATATGTCTTTTTGTAGAACCTCTCGTGTACAGTTTTCACGTCACGCGGGACGAGCCAACGTAGCCACCAGCCCCCCTCCCCCTGAGCACGCTACCGCTTTCGTGTTTGGAAATTACGGACAATCGTGGGGCACGGCAAACCGAATCATTCGTGTGGAGCAAACGAAATTAGGGTCCATTGGCGTTGCGGTGTCAAATTGAATGGGACAGTGGAGGGGGACAAGAAGCAACTTTATCGTCTCATCGATATACACCTCAACTCTTTTTTAATTAATTTTTCTGAATGACGCTCGAATTTTTGTTCTTCATCCAATAATACATATGCTCACAAAGCACGCGTGATTGTACAAACTTCGGAGCTTCTGCTTCTATGTATATCTGCTTCCTTGTTTTTCTCCATTACAATATATTTATGTCAAACCTTTGGATACGGCAATAAATCTGCTACGAGATTGATTTTGGTGGTTCAATATGCCACAAGGGGAGATTGATCGATTGCTATTAAAGAACTTGTACCTAAACAATATAAAATCACATGTGTACCTTTTCTTCGAGAGCTTCGCTAAAAACCATCCCTCGCTTTTATATCCCCCCAAAAACGGATCTCCGACCGGATTCGCGTGAAATTTCAAAACAACACCGATATCAGCATAACGCGACCGACATTAGGCCGGCCGGCCGTGTAATATTTTCCCCCGTGATCCAGAAATTTCATCCAAATCCGAGTGAAATTGAACGAGCCCTCTAACGAGCGCCCGAAACGGGAAACAGAGGCACATTAGGGTATCCTCCTCCGAAACGCACGAGCGTATCTAACGAGAAAAAAAGTAGCTCGTCGTCCATCAAATTACTCCGTCGCACGCGTACGGAGGATGAAAAAATAAATTTAAAAAAAAAAAAAAAAAAAAAAACCAGAGCGGAAAATCATGAAGACGCACCGCTCGCTTTCGTGTACATGGTGGGAGGGAGTGGGACACGTTAAAAACTTTTTTATTTGCTGCTGTCATATATATATATTATTTGGTAATCCGAGCTGTGATAGGGTAACGTGAGCACCTTTTACAGTGAAGGCCGATCAAATTAGGTATAAGAAGGAAGGTTTCGGGCTAATGGGCTCGTATGGGTGTGCGTGCAATGGACGGATTTTTTTTTTTGCTTTTTATTGTCGTACTGTGGATATACGTGCCAAGAACGTTTTTTTCGCTTCCTCCATCGGATGGTATAACTTGAATCTGCATTTAGATGTGAGTTCGGATTTATGCTTTTTCCATAACTTATTTACCTTGCCAGAGGTTAGTGGTTATAAATTTTATCACACAAGAATATGGCACCCTAGACTTTTCAGAAAATTTTACAGTAAAACAGCCGCCAAACAAAAGTAGACAACTATCTGAGAAAGATCCCGAAGTTTCCATCATCATGTACACGCATGAACGTATACAGACTTGCGAACTCTTGAAAATATATATGCTGTACTCTGTAGCGATTGGCTGGTGGTAGGTCAGGAGAGCGTATCGCCACGAGACAATAGAGTTATCGTGAAGAAGCACGAAGGGAAGCTTCAAAGGGTCGGAGGGTGCATTCACGTAAGCCCCGATACAATCGCAGCGTGAAAGGGCCAATGGGTAGCGGGGATCCGTGTTCTATTTGTGTAAAAGGCATCGAGGGATGGTGTGATAGGGTGTAGCGAGTGTATCAAAGTTGGTCGTTGATGGAGGGCGCGATTCATAGACTGAGGGTTATTTTCTGTGTTTTTAGGAACAGGAAGGGTGGAAATAGTGAAAATTTTTTTAATGCTCAAGAGAAAGATTGGTGACACTTTTTTTAACATTAAAAAAGTCATCCAGTTTTCATATGTTTGTTTGTTGATTCATTAACTATGGTCGCTTGGTGATCGGTTCACTGAGATACGTTTATTTATTTATCAATGTTATTATTATTATTTTTTTTTTATTAATTAGTGCCATCTTTTCAGAGCAAGAGTTACTTGAGACACTGGTTTTATATAAATGAATTGAAAATAGAAGTAGAGACATAAACGATCATTCTGTTGTCAAAATGATTGACATTTTTTGTTTTATTCTTCGACCGTTTATTGATAGTTACGATGATGTCTTCAGGATAACTTTGGATAATATATTTTAATTTTAATTAAAAAGTAATTGCATGACGACTATGAAAAAAATTTTGGAGAAAGCCATTTACAGTCAAAAAAACAATTTAATATTTTTAAAAAAACTAGCATTCAAACTTGTATCCGTAGATTTGACACCACGTCGATCCTGTATCCTACTCTCGCGATCCGGCATTTTCTCGAGTACGCATCCGTGGCAATAACCAACTTTCTTTTCCTTGGCATTGATTTTCTGAAAATACTGTATCCATCAGCCATCGCGCAACTGCAAAATCGGAATCAGAAAGAAAACGTCCCCAGGACCTTGCACCTCCTCTCGTCACGCCACGAGGGACACTTCACATGAGTTCTTTTTCCCGCACGCACCCAGCCTCCCCTTTTATCCCGTTACTTTTCTCTTAGTTTTCTTGCCACGTGATAAAAGCTCTCAATCGGAAAACAGAAAATGCAGAAAAAGCTCGCGCGCATTTTTATTTCTGTCCAGGGAGCAGAACCCGGTCCGTTGGTTATAAAACTTCCATTTGCCAAAGTGAAATGATGGTTATGGGCTTTTTACGTTTGAAAAGACGGCTTCGATTCTCTCACCCTACCGATCCCCATTTCTCGGAATTTAGTACACCCCTGTGCCGTGTACACGCCCGTTTTGTTAAAATTCACGCGATGCCAAATGGAATTTCGTCTTTTCACCGCGGCTTATTTGGATGAGAGAGCTTGCCCCCTTTTTTTCGCGAGTATGTGCTCGTAACTCACGTTTTTCCGTACCTACTTCGCGAGAGGTCTATTTTCCACGTATGAACTTTTCAACTGAACCTAGTGTTTTGTTCTTCTTTTCGAGAGTGAAAACGATTTGGTTGACTATTCGGTTTGAAGGACTGTTATTTTTCTTTTAGTATCCGTTTTTCTATTAGTGGAACGTTTTACGTGCAGCTGTTTATAGTTTGTTATGACTCAACTTTAATTGTAATTATATTCACCACTGTTGCATTAGGGGCAACGCAAACAATGTTAATAGTTGACTAATAAATAATTTCAGAATCTACTGTTGTGCTTGGAAGAGTCGTTTAATCCTAGTCCATAATTAATATTCGAGGGCAGCGTGGTATACATTTGCAGTACCGACCGTATTTGTACCATCAGACAAATTTATCGCCTCACCAAACACCTAAGCGCAGTTCAGCGAATTCATTATTGTTCATATCATAATTATTGTTATTTCTATTATTATAATTCATTGAATTAGGCTGATGAGCACCTTTATACTTAAAGTCAGTTAAGGTATGCTTGAAAAAAACAATTCATGTTTGGCTGACCATAGCTTGAGTAAGACTTCTCGAAGTTTTGTTATTTATAGTATATTACTACCGAAGACCGAAAAAGTAAAGAAAGTCTGATATCGTTCGAGACAACGCCAACGATAACAAAAAATGGTCAATCTGATGCTTCTTTATTTCTAACTGTGGGTCTTATGGGATTTTTTATCTTCCGCGATTGAAAAGAAAAGGTTCTACAATTTAAAATTTTTTTGAATGGTTGAACATAGTTTGAACGAGATTACATAATTTAAATATGGCTAATTTATGTTTTATGTTCGATCGGAAACTAAAGAAGGTAACATATTTGAGTTTGTTAGTACATTGTGCGACATGTCTCAGAAAAACGTCATAAGTCCTACATTTAATTAAAAATTTTCACTTTAATTCACTACTCTTCACTTTCTTTTAAACACAACTAAGCGTATAAAAACTAAAACTCACATTTCTACCGAAGCCTGCACGTATGGAGTTAACCACCCTTGAAAGCGATTCTTCCTACGGGTAAGGATGGTTAGTAGTTGTTGTAATCTGGTGTTCTCTATACATAGTATTCGACAGTACCACCATTGGACGTTGTTTTAAAATAAGATATTTTTTTAATTCCAATGTTTTATTGTCGATTGGAATGGCAGCCTGAAATTGTAAAGTACCTGGTATTTATTTTACTTTATTCAATGNTTTTTGAATGGTTGAACATAGTTTGAACGAGATTACATAAATAATTAATATTTAAAAAAATGTATGCACGGCTGACCATAGACTAATAATTACTACTAAATTTTTATTAAAAACAACTTTACGTGACTATCTGTTCGTTGAGCAAGATTACAGTTTATTAACGACTAATAAAGTTGGCGCATATGCACACGATCAGTTAAGAGCTCATCAAGGAGCAAGAATGAAAAATTCAGAGCAGAACTACATGTCCAACAACTAACTTGATACATAATTTATTATTTAGAAAAATTTTAAACAATTCATTCATGAATGATCATAGTTTGAGAGAGACTTTTTAATATTTATATAGATAAAAATTATGCGCGGCTGACCATAACTTGAGTTGAACTACTTAATTTTTTGACGAATAAATTGTACATGAACGGCTCTAGCTCGAGCGAGACTGCTTAAAAAGAAATATTGGCTGACCGTATTTTGAGGCAGACTACTTCATTTTTCATTTAAAAAATGCTTAGCTAACCATAGCTTGAGCAAGACTCCTTAAATTTTCATTGAAAACCTTTTGGACCGTTGATCATAGCTTGAGTAAGACTACTTAAATTTTTATTTAAAAAGTATGCGTGGCTGATCATAGCTTGAGTAAAACTTCTTGAATTGGTATTTAAAGAAATTTATAGTTGACCGTTGCTTGAGTGACATGATTTTGGCTGACCAGAGCTTGAATGAGACTACTTAAAATTGTATTTTAAAATCAATTTGAATAGTTGACCGTGGCTAGACTACTTAAATCGACAAATTATCTGTGGCTAATCATAGCTGAGGCAATACTACTCAAATTTTTATTTAAAAAAATGATTGGCTGACCATTGCTTGAGTAAAACTCCTTAAATTATTACTAAAAGTAATTTACACACAGTTCTCCGTAGCTTAAGCGACACGATATAAAATTTTCACTAAAAAAATTTATGCTTGGCTGACCATAGCTTGCATAAGACTACTTAAAATTGTCTATTTAAAAAGCATTTTGAATGGTTAACTATATGTTTGGCAATACTACTTAAATTTGTATTTAAAAAATAAGTAGTGCATAAATTACCATAGCTTGAGCAACATAATTAAAAATTTTCTTCAAAAAAATTAATACTAGGCTGACCATAGCTTGCATTAGACTACTTATAATTGTATTTAAAAATCAATTTTAATGGCTGACCATAGCTTGGAATGGACTACTTAAATTTTAATCGAAAAAATTATCTGTGGCTTATCACGTCTAGAGCAATACTACTTAAACTTTTATTGAAAAAACAATTAGTTCATGTACTACCATAGTTTGAGCGGAACTACACAAATGTTCAATTAAAAATGTTTGGCTGACCATAGATTGAGCGACACTACTTAAGTTGTCTTGAAAACAAAAAAAAATAATTCATGCGCGACTGACCACACTGTCAGCAAGACTACTTAAATAAAACAGATAAAATCACAAATCTTAAATCCAATATAGCCTACTAGCATGTCATACTATTTGATCTTGTCTGATTCGTAATGTACGTTGGAGAACTGATTAGTCAATCAAGCAAATATTCGTCAATCATTTCAACTTTTCAAACGTTACGCATACATCCAGACCAAAGACATCAAACCCCTACTCTGCTCGCTCCCTTGAATTCAAAAATTTAATAGTCACAAGTTACGGTCATTGAAAGAACATTAGTCCATCGTTGTGACTCGAGAGATCTACTACCGCACGAAAATCGTAACGATAGAAAATCCAATCGCCCTCGATCTACTGAACATAATGACACCTTGCATTNTATGAACTTTTCAACTGAACCTAGTGTTTTGTTCTTCTTTTCGAGAGTGAAAACGATTTGGTTGACTATTCGGTTTGAAGGACTGTTATTTTTCTTTTAGTATCCGTTTTTCTATTAGTGGAACGTTTTACGTGCAGCTGTTTATAGTTTGTTATGACTCAACTTTAATTGTAATTATATTCACCACTGTTGCATTAGGGGCAACGCAAACAATGTTAATAGTTGACTAATAAATAATTTCAGAATCTACTGTTGTGCTTGGAAGAGTCGTTTAATCCTAGTCCATAATTAATATTCGAGGGCAGCGTGGTATACATTTGCAGTACCGACCGTATTTGTACCATCAGACAAATTTATCGCCTCACCAAACACCTAAGCGCAGTTCAGCGAATTCATTATTGTTCATATCATAATTATTGTTATTTCTATTATTATAATTCATTGAATTAGGCTGATGAGCACCTTTATACTTAAAGTCAGTTAAGGTATGCTTGAAAAAAACAATTCATGTTTGGCTGACCATAGCTTGAGTAAGACTTCTCGAAGTTTTGTTATTTATAGTATATTACTACCGAAGACCGAAAAAGTAAAGAAAGTCTGATATCGTTCGAGACAACGCCAACGATAACAAAAAATGGTCAATCTGATGCTTCTTTATTTCTAACTGTGGGTCTTATGGGATTTTTTATCTTCCGCGATTGAAAAGAAAAGGTTCTACAATTTAAAATTTTTTTGAATGGTTGAACATAGTTTGAACGAGATTACATAAATAATTAATATTTAAAAAAATGTATGCACGGCTGACCATAGACTAATAATTACTACTAAATTTTTATTAAAAACAACTTTACGTGACTATCTGTTCGTTGAGCAAGATTACAGTTTATTAACGACTAATAAAGTTGGCGCATATGCACACGATCAGTTAAGAGCTCATCAAGGAGCAAGAATGAAAAATTCAGAGCAGAACTACATGTCCAACAACTAACTTGATACATAATTTATTATTTAGAAAAATTTTAAACAATTCATTCATGAATGATCATAGTTTGAGAGAGACTTTTTAATATTTATATAGATAAAAATTATGCGCGGCTGACCATAACTTGAGTTGAACTACTTAATTTTTTGACGAATAAATTGTACATGAACGGCTCTAGCTCGAGCGAGACTGCTTAAAAAGAAATATTGGCTGACCGTATTTTGAGGCAGACTACTTCATTTTTCATTTAAAAAATGCTTAGCTAACCATAGCTTGAGCAAGACTCCTTAAATTTTCATTGAAAACCTTTTGGACCGTTGATCATAGCTTGAGTAAGACTACTTAAATTTTTATTTAAAAAGTATGCGTGGCTGATCATAGCTTGAGTAAAACTTCTTGAATTGGTATTTAAAGAAATTTATAGTTGACCGTTGCTTGAGTGACATGATTTTGGCTGACCAGAGCTTGAATGAGACTACTTAAAATTGTATTTTAAAATCAATTTGAATAGTTGACCGTGGCTAGACTACTTAAATCGACAAATTATCTGTGGCTAATCATAGCTGAGGCAATACTACTCAAATTTTTATTTAAAAAAATGATTGGCTGACCATTGCTTGAGTAAAACTCCTTAAATTATTACTAAAAGTAATTTACACACAGTTCTCCGTAGCTTAAGCGACACGATATAAAATTTTCACTAAAAAAATTTATGCTTGGCTGACCATAGCTTGCATAAGACTACTTAAAATTGTCTATTTAAAAAGCATTTTGAATGGTTAACTATATGTTTGGCAATACTACTTAAATTTGTATTTAAAAAATAAGTAGTGCATAAATTACCATAGCTTGAGCAACATAATTAAAAATTTTCTTCAAAAAAATTAATACTAGGCTGACCATAGCTTGCATTAGACTACTTATAATTGTATTTAAAAATCAATTTTAATGGCTGACCATAGCTTGGAATGGACTACTTAAATTTTAATCGAAAAAATTATCTGTGGCTTATCACGTCTAGAGCAATACTACTTAAACTTTTATTGAAANACTAGGCTGACCATAGCTTGCATTAGACTACTTATAATTGTATTTAAAAATCAATTTTAATGGCTGACCATAGCTTGGAATGGACTACTTAAATTTTAATCGAAAAAATTATCTGTGGCTTATCACGTCTAGAGCAATACTACTTAAACTTTTATTGAAAAAACAATTAGTTCATGTACTACCATAGTTTGAGCGGAACTACACAAATGTTCAATTAAAAATGTTTGGCTGACCATAGATTGAGCGACACTACTTAAGTTGTCTTGAAAACAAAAAAAAATAATTCATGCGCGACTGACCACACTGTCAGCAAGACTACTTAAATAAAACAGATAAAATCACAAATCTTAAATCCAATATAGCCTACTAGCATGTCATACTATTTGATCTTGTCTGATTCGTAATGTACGTTGGAGAACTGATTAGTCAATCAAGCAAATATTCGTCAATCATTTCAACTTTTCAAACGTTACGCATACATCCAGACCAAAGACATCAAACCCCTACTCTGCTCGCTCCCTTGAATTCAAAAATTTAATAGTCACAAGTTACGGTCATTGAAAGAACATTAGTCCATCGTTGTGACTCGAGAGATCTACTACCGCACGAAAATCGTAACGATAGAAAATCCAATCGCCCTCGATCTACTGAACATAATGACACCTTGCATTTACGCAACCGGACCTCAACGCCCACTCGCGCATTTATCGTTCTCCCTGCTGGCTAGGGACCCACTTGTTCCTACGAACCCACAAACAGCCGAGCTTAAACACGCGTGTATAAACGCCAGCGTTTATACGGGCCTCTTTTCGAGATCCTCCCCTCAACTCCAGCACTCCAATTACCGTTCGCCGATACATTAATCAGCCCATCAAATGTAAACTCCCTGTCTCCCCTCCCCCTAATCCCGCTCTCTCTTTCTCTGTAACGAATAGATTTTGATTTTGCAAGTGCCTGCCTGACACCCAACGCCACGAGCTTGGAAGGGCTAATTAGCGGCCGCACCGATGATGATGATGATGATGATAACAACGAGGAAATGTGTGTGTGCACTTTGTCTGCACGTGTGGGATTTCGGGATCGGTGTTTCGATGTTACGTTATTGGAAGCCGTTTGGCTGGAGCTTTTATCCTTTGTATGTACGCGCGTGGATCCTGCTGCTGATGCTGCGAGCGGTGAATCGATCGATCCTTCGGAACAGTACAGATGCATGGATTTGGGGTCGTTGCAAACAACCTCTATGTTGTCTCGATGAGGCCCATTTGACTTTGAAGACTAACTCTGAAGAAAGTTTTGCCAAAAAAAAAAAAAAACCTTGAGGTGGTGATACGTAATGGGTTAAAATGTTGTCCCAGGAAAACAAGAGGCAGCACTTGGTGTATTCACGTGTGCAGCGGGAAACACCGGTTTCCCAGTGTTTTCGAGACCAGAACAAACATACGAGCGCTGTTTGAATGGCTAACAGGTATAGCGCTGGTCAATTATTTTGATTACGCGATAGGGTTGTACAGGGAGTGGGAATAGGAATCGTGGGGGGTGAGGATCGATTTCCCCGAGAGATTGATTGAAAATATTGGACGAGGTAAAATGCACGGGATTCGCGCAAGAGTTGATTTTTGTGAATCAGCGAGAAATTTAATTTTTGGACGGTGTCGTGGCAGGGATGGTCTAACAGAGAGATTTACCGAGAAGGGGGACCACTGCGTCTTTGCCGAACGGCATTGGGATTAAATAGGAAACATTTTAATTTTATCATAAGTTAACTTAATTGGCTATATTACCAATAAAAAGAGTTTAATTGACTTGTTGAATTACTGTATCATCCAATTAGCCAGAAGCTGCAATGCCAACCCCAACTTTCCCTCGGAAATATCCCAATGAACCCTCTTTTGTAAGGATTTGTATCCTTCGTTGCGTGAGAGTACGACTCCAAGGAACAAAAGTCCGCGAGGAAAAAGGCATTCCAAGAGCGGAATTCACCGAGTTTGGGAGGAATTTCTGGTCGTTTTCGAGGGCCACTGTGGTGAAGTGGGCTGATGAAGTGCGAGCGGCAATTTCGGATATTAAGTAGGTAACGAGAGTCCTTTCCTTTGACAGAAACTTTGCCAAGACTTGCCAAGAGAGCTTTCGACACTCCCATAGATGGTTGGACTAGTGGGAAAGTTTCACTCGAAATAGGGGATGGATGTGGAAGAAGACGAGATATTTTAAAGCTGAGATCGATGGATTCAGAAACAGAAAATGTAGATTGGGATAGTTGAATGGTCAGGACTATAAGTGGGTAAAAATGAATTCCTTTACGTTCTTTCACGGTGCAAGCTATTTTAAATAGCAGCAACAGCCCGATGACAGAAAGTGCAAAGGTGCCAACAAGTGATTCAAAGGTGCTACTAAAGTCAACCCTAAAAACAGTAAAAAAAAAAAAAAAAAAATTGCCCGTCAAGTTTATCCCAATCAGACTCATCATTCGGTGATTCAGAGACCCGAAACCTCGAATCGAACGGCAGCTTTGGTTATCTACTGACGACTCTGGAAGAGCCACCCGTTATATCACCCCAAACCGAGTCGTCACCGCGTATCAGAAAAACCACCCCGGAGCCAGGCCGAGGGTTGTTCGTCACGATTTTTCACCCAAATCTCCCTCGTAAGCGCCCCATTCCGATACGCCCCGATTGGCCGACCTCATTTGCATGGAAATCGTAAATATCGGCTACGGACGATAGCCAAGGGAGAACGAGAGTTTCGAAGAAAAAGAGAAACACCGGCCTACACCTAGGCACAAACCCCCTCGCCAACTAATTAAAAAGTTGCATGCGCTCAAAAGCTCCGGCCGTAAAGCTCTTCGCGCCTTTTTTACCCCACCCCTCCGTGACAACGTACCAAAGGATCCGCGAACAATAAAACAATACACGGGGCAAGGCGAACAAGAGCTGCCCCCGCGCCAAGACGTCCAACAATGGTTATTGTTCCCATATTCCGCTGCGAACGCAGCTGGACTAATAAAACGGACGCCCCCTCCCTTCTATGGCCTTTAGATCCGCTGTTAACCGAGTTTGCTCCTTTCTTGCGCCGAGTTTTTTCTTCCCTTTGGAGCCCCGCTCTGCCAGCGAGTTTTTTCCCGGCGCGCTTCCGTTTTAATTAATGACAGTGGCCTCCGGGCCGTACACGTAGCTCCGCGCAGTGTGCAATTAACCGGGGGGGAGCGTGCGTATGCGTAATGTGACTACTTTTTGTTTGGTTTCGGGGGTAATGTGTGTTCTTTCCTTTTTTTTTTTTCCTTTTGGTACTCGGAAAACGCGAGAGCAGCCCGTTTGCTCCGGCTGAATCTGAGTGCGGGTGATTTTAGGAGGGGGTTACAATCTTTCAGGCGCATCAGGTAGATTATCAAAAAATGTCGGACGCGTACCCCTATTTTTTTTTGCACACGTAAACTGACGAAGATGGAGCGCGGGTGTATACGGCGTCTATCTTCTTTAGCCTGTTGTTCGCGAGGTGAAACGCGCGTCTACTGTTTTTGTACGTTATATTCCTGGGAGCCTATTTTAGAATTTTTGTGCGCGGTGGTGAGTGCCGGTATCGTTTGGCGATCGATCGCGAAGGAAAAAGTATTTTTTTTCAGCGACGCGTTTGTAGGAGGCAAAAAAAAAAACATGGAGCGATATCGTATAACGAGGCCCTTGGGCGCCGATTCGTTAAAATTAGAGTCCGCGCGTGAAATAAAGTTCGGCCCAAGTGCCGGCAGTGCAATCCCAAGAAGGGCGAAATTACAGCATTTACGGGAAATCCTCCCCGGCCGTTTCTCCCTCCTCCGATCGGCACTCCCGGGGACTGTTAAACGGCCTACACGATAGCCTTTGTATTTTCAATTTCCCCCGTAAAATCTGTGCTTCGGCTACATTCGCCTAATTGAGGCTCCAAAAGGGAGGAAAAAATCGATGGAGCGCTGGAGCTAATTGTTATTGGGCCTACGGGCGTGGGAAGATTTTTTCGGCTCGAGTTTACGGCTTACGTGTTGGGCCGATTCTTCGGTTATGGCCACTTTGATCGGAGAGGGTGGGCTCGGAGAAAGGAGAACGGCTGTTTTTGCCGAGCGAGAGAAAATGGCAACTGTTATCGCACCGAACGTGGCGATTATTTTCCAAACAAAACCCGTGAGTGTGACGAAAAAAAAAAAAAAAATTTTCGATCCATCAAGAAAGTTCGGGCTTATCTGCAGAAATACACTCCCCGTAGCCCAGGAGCGTGCGGTGAATGTTTGTAAACCGAATATTATTGAGATGCATCTGTGCAGTTCGACAGTGAGCGATGAGGTGTATCTCTCTCGCTGAGCCCAGCTCCCTTGTACTCCCGTGGCTTTTCTATTAAACGCCGGTTTATTTATGCAATATTCGATAATCGATTGGGTGAGGGTGTACTGGTACGGTTTGCTTGATTTTTTTTTTTTTTTTTTTCATATGTTTACTTCCACGTAACAATGAAGACGCGGGGGAAACAAAATTTGGTATCCATCAATTCTTTTTGTTTGCGTTGAATCAAACACCACTTGGCTGCGCAACTCACGTCATCATGCACGAGAATAAAAACTTCTATCCTTCCTTATCTATTTTTTCAACAAAACTATAATTAAATTGTAAAAAAAATGTTCACTAACCAAAATACGTCACAAGAAAAGCTCTGTAGTTGTATGGCTTAAGGTCATTTAAAAACGGTGAGACAGGTCTTTATCACTCAAGTTCACACATAAGCAGCCGAAGGAAAGGAATCGAAAACTGATCTCCATCGTAATTCTACGGCAGATTATCAGAGCCTCTGCCATCTGACCCACACGAGTGAACGTTAATGAGTGATAGTTTTTCGACTGATGTACTTACCGTACGAATGATGGTAAAATAATTTAAAAAAACAAAAATGTTAGCTAACGATTTCTCTAAATTGTAATGTGATTTTTTTCCCTCCAAAATTGGCGGTAGGAATAACTGTCTCACCAACTACGAGCCATCGGTACATTTCAATAAAAACAAGGCACTCCGAACGAAATGTACGAACCCATCCTTGTCGCATCAATCGAGGTAAAAGGGACGGACGAGGTCTGCGATGGCCGTCTAATAACCACACAGTACAACCATATCGAGGCCCTGAGTCAAGGAACATGCATACACACATAAGTAGCTCAGTGCAACCTCGGGGAGGAAAGATTTCAGGAGTAAAATAAAGCCTACGCGCAACACGACCGCAGAGACAGCGGACTGCTCCTGATCTCCTCTGTTTGGCTTAGCGACCACAGAAAGCACCCCCGGTTCGGAGGACGGTCCGTCCACGTCTGCGCGCACACAGTCTTGATGAGATGCAAGGTCCGCAGTTGGTACATACACAACCGTGTCCATTAGACTGTTGACCTTCGAGGGTATTATTGAAGTGCACGTATATGGAATTGCGAGAGTGATTGCCGAGCTTGGTAGGTATATAGGGTATACGATGACGGCTGTGCCGATGTGTGCAGGGTACACTTATTACGTGGGGCATTTGGTTGCGTGAGACAGCTGTACTTGCGCGTACTCAGAGTTGGATGGATACTTGATTAGTTTGCAACCATATGGTCCTTAAATGTATATTGATGCCCCAGCGTATGTCGGAACGTGTGGTTGTTTTGCTATGACCGTCAGATCATTGTGCAGAATCATCGGGCTCTTAATGGTGCTTTTTGGAGGGCCTCTGACGCTTTGTGGGACCGATTGCGCTGTGTGTGCGTGTTTTAATCGACATTGGCAGCTCGTAGCGTGAACCCTTTCGTTTGTTCTATCGTCGCGTATAATGAATTACGAATATTTTTCATCTCAACCAGACAGGCTATGTTGTTTCCCTCATTGACATTGAATTAAGGGAAATCAATAAATTTCATAACTATTTTACAAATGAATAATATGCGCATTTTAGTATTAGGGAGATTAATTTGGAAAATTTCCACGTGTAAATCGATCCCGAAATAGAGGGCTGAAGCCATTAGTCCTCATGGTGTCACATAAAATAGCAACGAATACCGCCACTTACATATGTTATAACGGGAGAATGTAGCATATTAACGGAAGAGAGTAACACATTGTACCACACTTTTATTAAAGATATTTACGTTAGCCAAATAAATCGATACTATATTTATTGCGTTAATAAAAGCACTTACTATTTCGTAATAAATTTGAAATACATTCCATACGTATGCCCCAAGGTTTGCAGCGAAACGTTTTGAGGGCACTTTATTTGGAACAGATTTGTTTTATCACGCGATTTGTAAGAAATTTCATCAACGCTAACAGAAATACAACTGACGTATGGTTTAACGTTGGATCACTTCCAGAATCCGACTTGGTAAAATCACAAAGAATCGGTATCACCATCGAGAAATCAATAAAATTACGTATTTATCAGAGTACAGAATAAAAACGAAAAAAGGCACTCTCATTAACCATCGTGTCCGCGGTCTCGATCGGCAACAACAATAACGCGAAAATCGTCAGCTTATCGCCAAAAGTCCACCACCGCACCCCCACGATCGTGTTCCATAATGATCGATCTCATAATCCCTGCACCCAAACCCCCCGAAACTTTGACACCGAAATCATAACCGGCGATCGAAACTTTGTCCAAAAAAGGGTATTATCGTCACTTCTGAGCCATCCATCGAGGCCACAGCCACACCAAGTTTCGGAGGCAATTAAGGACCCCGGGCGATAATTAAAAAGATCCTCACCCGAGAGAAAAGACGCCACCAGCCCGACGGCGCCTCCTCCACCGCGTTGGAACAAAAAGAGCCCGACCCCCATTGTGCGAGCCCCTGCCATCATGTAACACGTTCAAGAAGCTCGGAACAACGCGACGAGAGAGATTAGCTGTACGTGGTTGTGTGTGTATGTATACCTACGAAGCTCAGGCTCGAGCGGGGCACAAAAGTGCGGCCGAACAGAAGGTACGGAGTATGTATATATATATAGGCGCATGGCTTGCATTATAGTAATGTATTGCCTTAATTTCAATACACCATGCAAAAGTTGGACGGTCAGCCGGAGGAATGAGGGACCGCAGTTCGCGAGTAAAAGATTTATGTACGTGTCGTAACGATGGTTTGACTGATGCTCCCATCCTTTAGAAGGGGGTGGGGATAGTATTGAGGTTTCGTGCCTCTTGCTTTCTTTACTTTTTTTTTCGATCCATGGAGTTCTGGGACACCCTTCCCTTTTATCACACGTCTCTTGCGTTACCTCATCTCCATCCCTCAATAGCAGCCCGTGATAACCATTCTCTCTCCAACCCCTTTCCTTGTTTTAATGACCTCCCCCTTCCCAATAGTATCTTACGAGCGTTTCCGGAGAGAAGAAAAAAAGGAATATTCATTTCGCCCGACTACACCCCCTCGCGTTAATACACACAGGGGAGAATTTCATTTCAGCGGGCTTTTTGAGAGAGAGAGATAGAGAGGTAGGAGAGTCTTTACCGTTTGGCGCGCTTGGAGATTCACTTTGAAACTCGAAGGCCGGGGCGAAAATTCTCCCTTGGCGCCCGAAAGTGCATTTCAAATTGCATAAATGGAATCGGGAATGAGGCCGCGGGAGTTTCGCGCTTCGCATTGTAAGGCGCGGGATTATACGCGCGACGGACCAACGGATGGATGGATGGGAAATAATTCATCGGGTGAACTGGAACGGGCGCGCTAAACATTCATCGCCCGGCTGCCTTTTTCAACCTGGCATTATTTAGCGGCCTCCTCTGTTACGTACGCCTTACTTTGCCTCCGAAAGAGCCGGCTTTCGTGGCCTTCCTTACGCAGGTTGTCTGATCGTTGTATCTACTCTTGACGCAACTTCGCTCGACTGGCTTTGGGTTTGTGCGCGACATTTTATCAGCATACGGATATAAAAGTTAATTGGTTTTACTCGATACATGTATTTACTTACTGTGACCAAGTTAGTTGCACTAAAAAATTTCGTGTATACGCGAAGGAAACGCGTGTCTTAGTGTAGTTGAAAAAACACAATTATTCTCCCTACAGCTTTTAGGGCCTTTCCGCACAAGGATGGCATAAATTGGGCCACACTTCCGATTTTATAGTTTGTAAAGTCTTTGGCCTCTTTACAAAACAAAAGCGTACATTTTCAATAAAAAATTTGTACTCTGACAGTTTAATCTGAATGTGTCGCAATATGAAGTGCAAGATTTTGTTAACTTTGCATGGTTAGGAAAAAGCTATGTTTTGATGTAGACATTTGACAATCAAACTTTACAATTTAACATTATAAATACTGACTGTAAAATATAATTTTGATTGATCTTATTTTCTATTAACAAAACATGGACCAAACATTTTCCGAATTTTACCAAACACGAAATCGAAAATGTGGCATATTATTGTCATTGCCAAACTTTGACCAACGTTTGCCACACTTGTGCCATTTTTACTCGAGCATTGTATTGTGACATTTGATTTATTTGCAGCATTTAATGAATACACAAGTTTCTTATAACGTTAAAAAGTTATTTATTTCACTCGTAGTTAAAGCTCTGGGCAAAGCTTGAAAAATTTCCTTTGGTAAAAAATAGAAACTTTTCCTATCAAACAACCTCAAAAAAAAAAAAAAAAAAAATATCAGCGTCACCGACCGATTTGCTTTAAAGCAAACTTCTTTTTGTCAAAACTACTAAACAACGTTCCGATTATCGTTCCGTGTCATAAACTCTCGCTAACCGCGTGTACAACTACCAAATAACCGATTATCAAAGCAGGCATTGAGTGAAAAAAGGCACCGACAGCGAGTTAAAACACTTGCCACGATCCAGCGGCGTTGTCGCTAGGAATGCGCCGAGCAATCCTCACCGGACCCCTTCCGCCCCCCCTTCCAACAAAATTGAGCTGTAAATTATCCGTGCGCAGAGCCGTGACGAGGCAAAACGCGGAAGGGGCCGTGGAATATTTACGGAGGAATTTTAATTAATCTCCCGAAGCTGCTCACACAGAGGAGTTGTTGTGGAAAACGGAAGAATCGGCGAAAACGGCATGCACGGAAAATCGCGAAGAATTCCGAATCGACGTATCGTTTTTGCGGGGAGGCTCGGTTTCAACTCATCGATGTGTATGGGAGTTTGAGCGAGGAATTCGCGTGTTGTTCGCGCAAACTGCCTGGGTTCCAGTGAGTTTAAGTTACTTCATTGCGTTCAGTTATGCAAAACGATTATTTTACAATTTTTAATTTCGCCTCCGATGAGTTTTAAAAATTTATAAATATATTTTTGGAATTTCAAGGGTTGAGTTGTAGTATTACATTAAACATACAAACAATGATTATTAAAATATATTTTTCAAAATTTTCATCCTACTCCTATATAATTAAAATAAGGCTATTGGTTATTACTATTTCTTAAATAAAAAAATTTTTTTACACTAGCATTTTTTCCATAGTTAGATAAAAGTAAATTTTTTTTAAGGTAAGTTTAAAAAACAAGCGCGAATTTTCGCTTAAAAGCATAAAAGTTCTTAGACTTTTTGAGTGAATTCTTTCATAGATTTATAAGGACGTATGGTCGGGATGTACGGAAAAAAACAACGGCAAAAGTGGGGGGATTAAACAACGTTTTTACTCCCTGTGCAACGTCCAACCGTTTCCAAGCCCAATACAGAGGAGCTTCGCGAATGAAAGCATTTTACTACCGGAGTGAAAAAGTACCTACCAAAGATTAAAAACAGTCCGTCGTAAAAAAAGAAAAAGTTGACGCATGTAATGCGTTTCACCCTTTATCGCGCCCTTTTTTCTCCCGAGATGGCGAAACTTTCGGAAAACCTCGTTTCTTAGCTTTTACAACGCTGTTGTGCGAAAAGTTGGGAAAACGATGTGTCCCTCCCTTTGATTTGGTTCCCAGAAACCGAGTCGTGGAAGGCATCTCGAGAGGATCCAAAAGAGAAATAGAGACTCGCGTGCATATCTTGGAATCAAATATACGTGAATACCTGAGACGACGGCGGGGGGTAAAAAAAGCGTGCATATACGAAAGAGGCAAAGGAGGAGCTTTCCCCTGGCTCGTCCCTTTAATCAATGAATTAAACGCAAACAAACCCACCCCCCGTGATTCCGTCCGATATGTCGTGAAAAAGATGCGCACGACTGCGATAGCATTGAAGGAAAAAAAGCATTCCTCTCAGAGGGCGCATCTTTTTCCTTCCTCGAGCTGGTGCGTCCATTTAATTTCGTTTGAATACAAAACTTTTTTTTTTTTTTTTTTTTTATACATAAATAATTAACTCAGGTTTCGATTGAAGATGCAGCTGGGTTGGAGACATTTTTTTTCTTTTTCCATTCTTATTTTGTAATTTCAGTGAAAACTATATATAAACAATGATGATAACACTGCGTTTGCCTATCATTGTTTGGAAGCCTTGAATGTCTTAGGTAGCTCGTAAATAATAAGGTAATAACATCACCGTATGATTAAAGAAAAAGAGGTGGCTTCTACCTCAGCCCAATTGAGACTTGGCCCCTTCACGAGGCCGTCGACATTTGTTAGCGCACTAGATACAGTTAATCAAAGTGTTGATGGAATCGCGTCAGCCAAGCGGTATGCGTGAAAGGCTGATGAAATTTACCTTTATTCCGAGGGTCGGCGTCAGCATTCCGTAGTCGTGGAGGGTGGGAAGCATAACGGGGGGTAGGTTAGCCATCATCATCTTGTCTGCTCGATTGTTTCTGGCCCTTTCCTCTTTTAGAATATCGAGGGTATCGAGAACTTTTTTTTTTGTTTTCGTTTTTATTTGTGATTTTTACTTGACCTACCTGAAACATAAAACGATATGAAAATGAGTTGGAGAATTTTTCGTTTTTGATTCTTAAAAGATTTTGTTCTCAAATTGCACGCGATGCTTTCAAGAGCAAAGTTAATCGGTACAGAAATGTAAAAAATTATTTTATTATTATTTTTTTTTAATACATGTTGAACAAGTTCAAGTTATACAATTTTGAATAAGCGGATAGATATTTGCTGAAAAATTATTAAATTTTACCATTTTCACTGACTTTTTTTAGTGAAAATGACGTTAATCGGTAACATTAGTCGAGTGGAGTTTTCATTTCATTTATTCCAACAAAAGAGTGTATCTATGTTGTTATCCAATAAGATTGTCAGACATGCAATGACAAACTTGTAGACTATTGTCATACTTTTTTTTTGTAATTCATAAAAATTCAACATCAATAAACAGATAGAATGTCCCACTACTATCCATGCAAAATTTTCGACGCTTCAAAAAAAAAGTCCATACTCATCAGCAGCACCTCGGAATGATAAAAATTAAAGAAATCCCGACAACTACGATCAGCCGAACGACCCCCATTCCCACCATCCACCCTCGCCAGCGTCAACCAACGATGCCCCAGTTCTTATTTCTCAGCTCGTGTATTACAAACATCTTCCCTCGCCTCTCTCGAGCGTTTTCAACGCCACCGGAGCACCCGTAGCCTCGATCGCGAGACGAGCCAATTACAGAATTAATCCATTAGGATTGCCCCCAGCGCGCAGCTGCAGCGTCTTCGTGTTATTACACACATGGGCCGCGTGCGAGGGTGCGCGTATGGTACACTCGGAAAATGGGAGGATCACACTGCTGCTCGCCCGTGCTGGGGGTCTTACCTCGGATTTGCTCCCGTTAAACCGAATTGGGCTCACAGCTACCGGAGGGATTTTCTCTTTGGTCGTGTGCCGTTGCGCTTTTGATTGTTACATGGCGTGCGTTGCCATGAACGTAATTGAAGTGGTGTATGAATATTAATTATTCCATCTATAATCCTGTATAAAAATTACAAGCTACTCCTAAACCAGAAAGACAATCTCTATAGTACCTATACGCTGCCGTCGATTTCATACAAGTTAAACTAAAGGATTCTTCCCTGCATTGTGCCAACAACAACAACCACAACAGTAGCGATCGCAGAGCCCTCGAGACATCGATGATTAGACGACCAGACTGGATCAGTTGTGCGAGTAGGCGCTAGCTAATACAGCAATCCGATTGACGTGCTGACATCAAAGAGGGTCGCGCCTGGGCGGAACATCATCGACAAGTGCACGAGATAACCCTATTCGTGCCCAAAGCTGTTGTTCCGGCGCTTGAAACGTTGGCTTCTGCTTCTCTTGATTGATCGACGCTCTTGGGCGTGGATCCGTTGTTGGCTTCTCTCCTCTTGCTCCGCTATTGTATCACGCGAGCGGTCCACTGTAGATTAGTAGCTGCTGATTTAATTGAAGAAGAGGAGGGAGGAGATACATGGAGGGTTTTTATTCACAACTTTGAGTTTGTATTTTCAAAGAAAATTTGAAATTTTGGGCGTTCGAACTGAACCATCATCCATGGCAAAACACCTGTGTTCGAGACAATGGTATTAAGTTCGAGATGACGGTGATTTCGTGCCTACCGTTGTACGTTTCTGGTGTTTAAAAATCTGTAAATGAGAACTAGTTTGGGGAACAAATAAGAACGAATAGCACTTTTGATTGCACGATTTGGTATTTTCGTGAATATTACTTTCACATTTTCATTGGCCTGTCCAGTAGATTACGAAGACTGACTAAAACAAAGTCTAAGAATCTCAAGTACCCCTCAAAACTTAGGAGCTTTTACATGCATTGTTTTCCTCGATATTTGTTTACGCCAAAGAAGGAACAAACACTCGACTAAATTATTTTTTACTTTCTCCCTGACAGCCACAAAACATTTTTTCATGGAAAATTTTTCCATCTGTTCGTTCGTAGGTAAAAAATTTTTAATTCCGTGCACTGGATGTAGGACTAGATTCCCAGCGAGCGACTTCCTTGCTCGAACAATTATTATCATCCCGGCCATTCGCACGTGCCCGGCTCGACTCGCGAAATCCCCCGATCTAATCAGTCCACTCAAACACTGCACTTCCTTCCTTTCCCGTTTGGCTCATTCCCGGGTACCAGCTAATCTCCAGGAAAACCCCCGGAACGCTTGTTGCATTCGTTCGGCAAGTAGTTATACCAACCAGTTGCCAAGGCAGGGGGAGGAGGAAGATTTCATCAGAAGTTAAGTAACACGAAGAGAAAGGAAAAGTCTTAGTCTGACGATGAGTAAGACGCTGGATGGGATAGTCCAGTTAGCGTCACGCGCTGCAAGACATGTAGGTGCGAGCGAACGACACGATCAAGGTAGGATTGGTATTGATTTCGTACGAGCTTAAAGATACCTCAGAGAACGTGGGTGGAAATTGATGGGTTTGTAGTACGTGAAAAGAGGGTTTGAAGGAGTTTTGTGAAATAGTTATACGATTTTCGACGATGTCTGACCAAATACTGGTTTGTTCCACTGATTTAGTTGGTACGTAAAGGTAGGTTTCTAAATAATTTTTTCATGATGGTTATGATATTATCATGCAAAACAAATAAGTACAAAATCCTGCAAGTTACAGACAAGTAAATTCATTAGTAACTATAGCAAATGATTTTAATTGTTTTCAACAATTTTAACTTTCCACTACTTTCAAGGCATTTTAGAGAAAATAGTTTGTGTTATTAGTTATGTCCTATGAGAGAAAAGAGAGTTCAATTCAATTCAAGAGAGGTGGAGGAATTACGCGTCTACGCGATCCGTAGGTAGTGATCTATAATGTCTGACCATACCGGGTTCGTACTACTGATTTCATCAGTGCGTACGTAGAGGCAGGTTTAAAAGTAATTTTCTCTTGTTTTTTTTCTCGTATCTTCATCTAAGTCGTACAGACATGTGAATTAATTGTATATTGTACTTGCATTAGTTACTTAAATTTATTCATATTCATGCTTGTGAAGTTTTTAATTGAATCGTTGCATTGATTTTACAGAAATTTTATTCGTAAATTTCGGACAAACAATTGATCTAATTTAATTAATTAGTGATTTTTGTTTTGTTGAATATGTAACGTAGCAGGGAAATCCATTCTTTGTTTCATTTATTTTTATTTGATAAGTTTTGACAAGAATTATTATTTTGGCATAAAAAGGTATAAGTTCAGATGAATAGGGATCCAAAAAAAGCTTGATTATTATTCAGAACGAAAGGTTTGTTGCTGCAAATGTAAGTAATAACGTAAAGTGCACATGTTAATAAAGTATTTCCTCACTACTTTAGAGCCCCAGAACACGGTATTACTTTTTTTACGACGGAAATCCTAGTAAAGTTTCGCGAAACGAGACGAAAAAGGGAGGGTAAAAAATTTAATTAACAGCTACTCTCTCCTTGTACTGCATTAACCTCAGCCTGGCTGGAAAAGGCGGGTGTATGAGCGGAGAATAAAAAAAGTTAAAAAAAAAAGCACCGTAGGTTTGACGAGAGAGATTTTGCGACGACGCGTGTTTTTCAATTACTTTGTACGAGTCCTCAGTCGACGACGAGAGAAAAATAGGCGAAAATCGTGGATGCGCTGAACATCGGAGCATTAGCCCGGGAGGGACGATTTGCATTTCACCGCTAATACAGGAGCGAGCAGTGGATGATGGAAGAAAAAGTAAAAAAGCTTTTATTTTACCAGTTTAACCTGTTGTGGAAAAGAAATTAACGATCGATCGCACCGATATGAGACAAATTTTTTTTTTATTTCAGCCTTTTCTCGTCTGTAAGTAGAGTGGGGTAGATGAGAATTTTTTTACCAGTATGACGATATTAGTAAATGTCGTATTGAATTAACGATAATACGTTGTTTCTTGCATTTAAACTTATACTAGGTACAATTATTGATGAAAATTGTTTAAATCAGCTTCGTTTCTTCGAGTATTAAAACTAATACTTAGTAGACGAAAAAAAATTTTCAGTTCAACATTTCAGGATTTTTTCTCCTTTAAGATAAATGTCCCTATTATGACAATAAATTTCATCATACTTGCTTCTTTGATTTTTTTTTTAACTGTGAGCTTTAACAGTAGAAATTTTGGTATTAGCTGATGCGCTGTAAAATTACCATTATTATTCTAATTTTTAAATATGGTTCTTACTTGTTAATGGTAGTTTTCCTACGAGTNTAAAACGTTTTACCTATTGTTTCATATTATGCTCCCGTTTATGAAACTTTTTAAAAAACGTAAATTTAGTATAATATTTTAAGACAATTAAAGCTTTTTTACTTGCATAACACTATTTTATTTAACAAAAATAATTATATCGTTTATTTGTTTACTAGAATAAATTCCTCGTTGAAGTTTGGTGCCATAATACGTACAGTTCAAAAGATAGGTTGTGTACGACTTTATCCCTATTTATGGAATTACCTCTCAAATTGGTCATTTATTGTATGTAAAATGAGATTTTTCTTGTAAATTCATAGAGATACATAAAATATACAGCTATAACAATTTTTTTATTAAGTTAGTTGTATAACAATAAATACATGAATTTTCATATTCCATGAATAGGGACATTTACCTTACTCGTTTTGCCAAGCAACATCTACTTGAGTCCAAATGACATCTTCCACAGGTGTATTTTGTTTCAACCATATTATCGCATTTAAAATCATAGGCTAGTCATGACAATTCAACCATACATTTTCCAGCTTCTCAGTGGAGAACCCGCCTCGCCCAGTATATAGGACACGCGCGCAATTTCACGCTCGTGTGTCGGTCCAGCTACTACCACTAAAACACCCGGAGCTGCACGCGCAAAGAGCAGACTCTATTAACTGCTTAACGAACCAAAATTTATCGCGTTATAAACTCCCTCCTCGCATTCCGGGGGTGTGGGCTCCTGCTCTTTTTCGAGTCGGTCGCTCGTGAAAGCCGATTTCGCGGAAACAGTCGAGCCGTTCGTTCATTCCGTTTCGTCGTCGTTTTCTCCTTTTTTTCCTCTTCCGACTCGTGCCGTTTGTTTTTATTGAATCGACGTTACCCAAGTACACGCGAGGAAGCCCCTTTTGCGTGCCGATTATTAGCGAATCGCCTTTTGTAAAGAAGCGAAATTCACACAGAAGAGAGCAATAGGCCCTTCAATCCTCGAGTCGTTGAGATTGAATGGCAAAATTGTTTTACCAATCTCTCTCTCAGGGGCTGGTTTTGGGTTATCGACGATTTACCATTATTTTGAAACTTTTTCCCTTTCGGTTGATCATGTACAGCTTTTAATCCACTTCACATGTAGACCGACTAATTTTTACTTGTCAATCAGATGGTGTATTATTTTAGTTTTTCCCCTTTTTTTTCTAAGCAAGCGAGTGGCGTGACTTTAGCAATTTACTAAATTGTACCTATATAACATATTTTTGAACTAGCCATAACAAACAACTAATTTTTTTTTTCCTCCTTTGAATGACTGAATAATTCGAAGAAAAAAGTTTCCAAGGAAAAGAAATAGGTAGTCAGAAAAAGTCATGTTAAACATAAATTTTAGGATAGAAAACACCCCAGATCTACCCCAGACAAATCAAAACTGATAAAACCCACGAGAGCCCAAAATTTCACATTAATCCCCAACAACTGTTTATTGAGCGGTAAAAGTATCAAAAGTTTGAATCAGATAATAGATCCCTTGTTTTAGCTCGCTCGAACAACTTCAAAGTTTCCAAAATCAAACACACGATCAAGTTCCAAAAAAAAAAAACAAAAAGAAAAAAGAAGGAAAACAATTTCACGCCCTAATCACCCGAAAGCCCGTGTCACAGTGACACAGATACCCCGATGGAGCCCGGCAAGTGGATAAGATCGGCGTACAGGCAGGCGCGCAGTGGGTAAACAGATAACATCGCGCGCGCGTATACAACAGCACGGGAGCCAATCTCGCGTACTCGCGTGCACACGCGGAAGGAAACAGAGGCGGGGGAGCGCGTCCTTTGAAATTAGCCCGACGAAATCTCGGGAGCTCACGCGAATGACGGACCCCCTCCTCGCGAGGGTAGGTGTAAAATTTAATATCGGCTACACCTTCGGAGCGATTGCGCCGCGAGGGCGTGTCAATTACCTCCGGCGCACCTGCGCGTATACCTTTCTGTACGCGAGGGTATTGAAGCTCGAGCTGGTGTACAGTTTTTGGAGGCTAGAGAAAGGATCGGCAGAGCAGTTTTGACGGGCCGAGATCCTTTGTAGGCGCGCGAGCATAATTAAAATTTTCCAATTAAGAATTTTGATAAGCAAGATCCTTACTTTCGAGTCTGTCGCTCACTCGAGGAGTTTATCAATTTTTCCTCCCTGCCTTCCTTCCTCCTCTCCGTCTCCCTTCCAATTGATTTGAAGCAGATTTTGGCACGATTATTTTATGGATTTTTAAACACTTTCAATAAAAATGTTTTATTCATCATTAACAATATAATGTGGAAGAAAATTTATTGAAGTTTTTTTTAAAAACAATTTTTCCTTTCAAACTTCAATGCGATTGTTTACACTAGAAAAAGTTTTTTTACTTAGCACTGTGCCACAAGTGATGATTAGAAAAAAATCCTTTTCAGCGTAAGTAACGCAATAAACGCTGAGCGAAAATTTATTTAAAATAATGAAAAAAGTATCCGTACTCAGAAGAGTACGAGTAGGGTAGAAGTATTTTGTTATACATTCCTCCACTTGGAAAACCCTTTCGCGTTGGCCGAGTCCGTGCACTCCCCCGATCCAAATAGACAAGCATCCTCTACAGTTGAAACGAGGTCACTACCCAACTCTTACCACAAATTAACGCTCATGTGTACGTTTTCTTCACTAACTCGTCAGTGATCCCGTGACTCGCGATTACGTTGCGTGCAGGAAGCGCAAGGATATAACCCCATTCTCAGTTTTACCGAGAGAGAGAGAACATCCCACCGCGTGCAGACACGGCTTGTTGCGAGCTTTCGAAAGCTCGTCGAGAATTACCAAGCTCTTTTAAACGGCAGGCGAGCAGCACTCGTAACTCAGCTGATGATTAATTAAGCCCGCAAGTGCTGCAACTCCCCGTAAGGCTCGCTTGTACAGCGATGGAAACTGCGCCCATGAATGGAGCGAGAGGGCCCTCTCTCCCTTTGTCCGTTCCCGAGGAAATTTCGCGCGGCCTCGGGCTCTCTCCGCGCTTGTTCTTTGCGAGGAGGGATCCAACTCTTTCGTAAAACACTGGGGTGGAAAAAAAAAAAAAAATTAGCAACAACCCTCCACTGCGCTGTACCATAACCCCTTGACGCTCAAAGTTATGGCCGCGTAGCAACGGACCCGCTGCACGGGCGTACAATGCACCCAGCGAACACTCGCCCCGGGAATTTCAGGCGCGCGATCGTTGAGGCTGCTGTCAGAACAAGCTGGATTACCTCGCTCGTGCGATGGCCTATCGGACGCGCTATGCATATGATGCGGCTGTTGCTTTGCGCGCGGCTGTGATTACTTGAATTTGTGTTGATGAAATGTGCCGGGGCGTTGGTTCAGTTCAACTGTTTCGACAGCACTGCCGATTTCAATGGGGTTTTTTTTTTTTTTTTTTTTTTTTTTTTCATGGAAACGATTAGCAAATAGTACATACACTCCACAAATTTATTTCACAGCGCACTGAGAGGAAAAAATAGTAATAATTACTGTGCTATAACGGTAATCTGGTGTCATTCCGTCATCTAAGGACTTTTTACTTTTGCCAACCTAAAAATAAAAATCACTGTAAAACCTTACCATAAAAATTACTCATCCAAACAATAAAAATTATTGTTCAAACAGTAAAAAGTCTCTAGACGACCGAGTAGTACCAAATTACCTTCATAGCACAGTACTTGCTAGTCAGTGCGCATTAGGTTTACCAAGAGATGTTTTGCATGAATCGTAGCTATCCTGCTCTCTAGAGATGCTGCTCTGTTTTTCATAAAAGTTAGTACGTAAAGTGTGATGTGCGGAAGCAATTGTCCTGCAGAGAAATTTCTGGCATATCTATCAAAGCTACCAAAGCCCGGCTTGTTTAAATTCCCATCAGCGGTACACACTCGTTTCCAAAGCGTGGGACCCCGCGTTCGCATCGGAGATACTCAGTATAGCGTATCGAGTGAGTATAAGAGGGTACGTGTGGCTTTCGGATTAACCCAGGGAGGGGGGGAGGGAAGCGCGTATTTGAAATTCCTGCGTTTCGAGGATACGAGAGACAGCCGATTATTCCCGCGGCGTTGTAAGTTAGGAGCCACCCCCCCCTCCTCCCTCTTGACGGAACACCAAGTGCCCTAAGCTCTCGAGTCGAGCCTCGTGGAGAGCTGAAGTTTAGCTTATCGCGAAATTCTCGGGCTGCCGCGCGGAGAGTGTCTTTGGGGGCTATACCTACGATAACCAAGTTTTCCGCGTTTCATTGTTGTTATGCTGTTTAATAGCGTCATATGAAGCTTAAACGTACTTGGACTTGTACTCGGTGGACGGAAGCACGTGACCTACGGATGGCTATTACGGAATCACCTTGAAATCCATTTATGTCACCCGACTCTGGTTACATCGATTTTTCGCGCGTTAACTAACTGTTGTTTTTTTCCATTTTATTTTACACTTCAGCAGAAAAAAATGGTTGTTTACATTACCAAAAACGGCGATTAAATCCCGTAACCAATAGACGGATGAACGGATGGTCGTTAATCACTCGTGTACAAAAACTACAGGTAGGATCGGAAACCGATAGTCGCTTGTTTAACCTATCCCTGGTCGAAAAAACTCACCCAAGTATCTCTCTCTACTGGCATAAAAAAAAAAAAAGATGGAAATCCTAAAGGGAAATTTCCTCGTGAACGCTAACGAGGAGACCGTGATAGCGAACGAGATAATCCGTTCGAGCGAGATGATCGGGTTGTACTTCTCAGCGTCGTGGTGCCCACCCTGTCGGAGTCTCCTGCCGCTGCTAAAGGCCACTTACAAGGAGGCGCGCTCGCGGGGCGCCAAGCTCGAGGTGGTGTTCGTCCCCTCGGACTCGGATGATCAGCAGATGATGCGCTTTTTCGTCGACAATCACGGGCCCTGGTAAGTGTCTTTAATTTCCGTCGAGAGACACGCGTGTAGCAGCGGCGGATCTAATGGACGAGGGTCTCTTGATCCGGAAAAAAAGGTTCGCTGTGCCGGTGGGACCGCTGACTGCGGCTGTGAGGAGGAAGATGCAGATCCACGCCATACCCCAACTCGTCGTCGTCAACAACCGAGGCGAGGTTGTGAGGAGAAACGGCAGGGCGGACTTGGAGGGCCACGAGGACCCGCTCTCGCTGTGGTTTCCAAGATTGAATCGCGGAGCTGCCGGCGAAAATTAGTGCGGCAAAACCAAGACGTTTTTGTACGCTAATAAAGACCCGGTGTGTACCTCCTCTTTTGCTTCTGTTGTACTCCAATAGGTTATGTTGGATAAAGAGATAAAAAACAATTTTTAAAAACATCTTCCAATGAGCCACAGTACCTCGATGGCAAACCTACCACGAGGTTGGAACCACTTTAGCTTGACGTCTCGGTGTACGCGGACGAGGAACAGAAAAAAGGTTTCTAAACCTGATTTTCTAATTAGCGAATTTCTCTCGGCTCTGCTGTACCTTTGGACGCAGTGAAACTTTGCAAGTGGTATATAATACGACGCACCGCGAGGGGATAATTAATTAGATAGCGCGGGGGGGGGGAGGGAGAGAGAAGCTCGAGGAGCGATGATTGCACGCGCGTGACGTCAATAAGTCTGCCCTGTGAATTTGCGAAGCTTATCGGCCGGACGAGCTTATGCGTGTCGTATAATGAAAATGTAGGGCGGGGGTGGGGGAAACGCACACGCGAGCGATTACTGTGCTTTACGGTTACGGGGAAAGTTTTTCAGGTACGCCGGAACAACGCTTAATTAATTATGGAAATGAGCCCACCCCCTATCCCTCCCTTGATCCTGGGCTTGGTGGAACGCAGGATCTCGATATGAGGCGCTTGGTGCATATTCAACTGGGCCGGGAGTTGCGTTATAACGTGGGATCATTATCTCATGGTTTTTGAAGTCCTTTGGATTTATCGTAAGGAGGTTGTTCACAGAGGACAAAATGTTGGGTTGTTTATTGCAAGCTGTAGTTATACGTGCACTAGCTCGTGACCTGTCGTATAATTTTTTTTCTTTTTTCTTTTTTTTTTTGGAAAACCACGTGTTTCACATTTCATCACTAGATTTTTGTATGATACCATCACTCTCTAGAGCCCATTGATTTTAAAGCCATTCGAATATTGTACATTTATGCATCGTGAATTCGTACGACCGTGCGTAGTGTGCGAGTGACTTTTCAAAAGCTGTCTCGCGCGATCAGTCTGACCATTCGTTGACTCGTACTCCTGAATTTCTATTATGTCGGTGATTAAAACGCGATTAACTTCGCGATTTATTTGTGTGGGCGTATTCGACATTTAAGCGAGCTAAATTTTGTTTCTGTAAAAAATTTTCAAAGTTTCAACACGTTTTAAGCTTTTTTAAATTAAATGGGGGTACTTGGGATCAAAGAGCTGGTAGTTGGAAAATCGGGTCGATCCGGCTAGAATTTTTTTTCGAAAGTCTCGCAGCTCCAACATTTGTTTTTCCAACTCAACAATCCTTGAAATTAAAATCCCCCCTCCGGCGGATGCGCTTCGTTCCCAGCAAAAGCCCCAAAAACCAAACTTGCGGCATCCGGTGGAACGATGTTTCCTCGAAATTCCAACGCGGGCTTCCACCCATCCACGCTAATTACTTCTTTCGATCGGTTAATTGAAATCTCAAACGGCGGGACAACACAAGCGCAGGCGGCTCCGAAAAATCCCGCTAATGATCGGATTTCCCGCGGGCGATATTCGGTTTCGATATTTAATTGGAAACCGCGTTCAAAGAGCTCCTCTGCCGCGGAGTCGAAGTAAAACAAACAAACGAAAAAACGGCCTCGGTCGAAAACGCGGGTATATATATATGCCTGCCACTCGTACATTTGGCTCGAGGAAAAATCGAAAAACAAAGCGAGCGCGTCAATTATACGAAGCGACACACAAACAGCTCGAGCCATGCCAATGACGCCCCATCGCGTCCAGGTGGAAAATAATGACAACGGGGACGACCGTCCGAGGAAGTTTTTCCTACGCCTCGTTATCCCCCTTGGGACATTACTGCTTTTGAGGCCGCCTCCGTCCATCTCGACTCAGCGCTTTCTTTTACACGGGAAGCCGTTTTCTCTCTATTGTTACTTGACGAGCGCTGCTCCGAATAGATCGACCAGTGTTTGCTTTTCAATCGAAATTTTGTCTTTTTTTTTTGCTCCAACTTTTGCACACGAGCATTAAATTCATAATGACGGGTGAAAAAGTTGGAATCGCGTGCTCGTACAATTTGTATGAAATTTCAATCCGGAGTCGTACAGATGGACACATTTTAATTCACATATCAGCAAAAGTGTGTATATACTCTCGGCTGACAGGTGGAGGTGAATTTGGAGTATTTCGCGTTGGAGCGGCTTTTGTTGAAAAGCACGACGGGAGTGTTTTAAAAAACGACAGGAGGATACTGTATATGCTTCCGTGCTCTGCTGTGCATTATTATTGTGTTGTTATTAATAAAGCAGGGAATTAAAATAATTAAGCTTCGCTTTCGAGGTAAAATCATCGATGGAGCGAATGGGTCAAACGAAATCGCATTCATGTTACTGTCCGATGATGAAATATTTTAAACGTGCTCTTTACTTGCTCAGCTTAACTATTTTTAAATCATTTTTTTAATTCATCAATAAATGCGTATGATTAGTTAGATTAATGGTACGTTTGTATGAAGTGGGTATAGTTTTGCTTGAAAAGTACAGTGAAGAGGTGCTAATTAAAAAATGATTCATAAAAATGTACAAATTACATTTCACACGGTAGATTATTAAAGAATATTGTTTTCCAGTAATTTTATTTTTTCAGAAGAAGAAAAACTGACGAATACGGAGTGTATTTGTGTTACGCGTGACGTTATACCGGGTATGTCAATTTTAAATCGGATATGACGTTACACGTTCATGTTCAGGTGTATTTTTTTTGTTCTATAATTTATCCGAGGCATCTGGGTATTAAAATCAATAGTTTTCTCTCTTTATCAGATCTAAAAAGAGATGAACTTAATCTTATCCCATAAAAGTCACTTTGAGCTATTTAGCTCTGAAACAAGAAAGAAAACTTTTTTTCTAACTGATCCAGAGTTGGTTAATCCGAACAAGTAATTTTAGATAAATACCTGCAATAAAAAATTTCCAACTAACCAGCTTCTGCTGCATGATCGATCTAGTTTCGTGCCCAAAAACCCTTATACGACGATTAACATTGCCCACATTACCCTTGCACTGTCACGAGATATATATCCTGTGTAAGGACTTACAGGTGGTGTTTGCAACAGTCGCTTAATTTATTAATTTTTTTCACGAGAGGACAGCCACTCTGTTCCATAATTTTCCTTCAAAAACTATGAACCTCGCGTGGTATATTTTTTCCTCGCCCCAACGCGTCTTCCCAACTTTCAAAGATTATGGGCACTCCTCTGCGCAGTGTCTTTCAAGACAACGAGAGCTCGCGTTTCTCTCCCCCGCGCCTCGTATGCTAATTAACCCGGGGCACACGCGTCTACCGAGCAGAACACCGGCTCTCGCGCTCACGAGTCCTTAAACTCCCTCTCCTCGATCCTTATGCGCCCTGACGCGCCTTCCCTACGATGTTTTCCCGGAAAACTCGCTCGAGCATATACTCAGCTACAGCTCGCGTCGTTAAACTCGCCCGAGCCCGCGGGCGACTCGCACAATGTACATCGAGGGTATACATATCTTTGCTCTCGGATGGAATTACAAATAACGTGGGACCAGAGACTTTTGAAGATTCGTTTAAAGTTTTTTTTTTTTTTTTTCTTTTCACAAGATGCCCCTTTATTTGCAGTTGATGGGCTCGTGTTTTTGTTCCAATTATCGTCCACGAGGGCGTATTCCTTGGTCGCTGTCGCGATGAATTGGTCGTCAAGTTTACAGTTTGTGTGTTGTGCTGTGACAGAAAAACTAATTTCCCTTTGAAGAATAAAAGGAAATTTTGTTTTCTGGAAAGTGAGTTTTTGTTTTTTAAATTTGCTTGTGGAACTTGTTCATTCAGATAAAGGTGAAAATACCGATGGTTAGGAACTTATTGTCTTTTCACCAAAGTGAGGGTCCATCGATTAAAACTCCTCAGAGGATCAACCCACATAGTATATTGTGCTCGTGAAAGGAATATAGGTAAAGGAACAGTGAAGTGAGGATTGACCTCAGATTGAGCCTAACTAAGAATTGAGGGGTTTTTAAACTTTTCTCTCGATCTTTACACTTACACGCCCCAACGTGATTCTACAACGTTGTTATCGGTTCACTCTGCTGTATCAGTATTGGAGCTAGATGCACAACATCCGTCAAGGGAAATTTTTCCTGTGGAGAGTGTTTCATAGCTTGAAGACTAGGAGTTTAGATGAACCATCAAAGTTTGAGTCTTTTTTATGCATCGCTTGACTTGGGGTTCCAAGAGTAAATTGGTACAAAAAGGATGCTGCTGTAGGTATGTCTACTATTTACCTCTATGGAGCTCACCTTCAGTAATCAGAACTATGGATAACTTGAATCTGAACAATTGGGTTCTCGCTATTTCTCACCACTTATGGTGTGTGAAAATCCATCGCACACATGTGCACATACGTTTATCGTGGCCCGTGCACGCAATCTTCCCAACAGATCCAAGAATGTCCATTGTTCGCCCTCCACAGGTGCGTAATACACGTCACGTCACTTTGGTCCATTTAATTTTTACCAAGTCAAAAGCACGGGGCGGAATATACGTAAAACACGGCGACCGAAAACGAAGGAGGAGCGAAAAGAGGAGGGAATAATTAGCGATTTCGCCTTTCAGCCGGCGAGCAACAAGCGCACCTCGTCAGTGTCGAAAACTGCCACGGCCACCCCCACCCCACCCCACGGTACAACAGTTTTCGTGAAAGGGAGGTATATATTGTGTGTACATGTATAGAGAGGGAGGGGGAGGAACACTGCAATCGAGCAAATGGACGCGGCACCGCCCGCGGGCTCAACAATGGCGCGATCAACAATTCCGTTTGACGAGCAATTAGATGCGCGCTTTTTCGAGCACGGCCTACACCGAATAGCCCGGGGCATCCCCTCCACCCCTTACGTACCTTTTTCCCCGTGTGTGCACACATACACGCGCGTGCACACTTGGTCCGCGCGTTGTTGATTTTTAGGGGACGGTATATGTACGCGGCTCTATTGAATATCCGACGGTAATAGCGATAGCCCCGCGGAGGACGATTGTTTTTTAAGTTGGCGTTGAATTGAAATTCGGTGATACCTTGAAAAAGGACGTTTAAGCACGTTCGGTTTTTTCTTTTTTTTTTTTTTTTTTTTTTTTTTTTTTAGTTTTTCGAGCTCTAGTTGCTCTGTACTCCAAAGAGTATGGTTTTTCTGAAACTTTGAGGGGATGTCTTTAGGTATACTCACTATCAAATCCAAGTATTTGTTAATGTACTCGTTTAAAGGCATGTAGTCGAAATTTCTGTTTTGTATAAAATGCATTATGGTAGTCTTGATAAACGTTTTAAGGAAAACCAAAGCGATGCTTCGTAAACTATTGCACCTATTTTATTCAACTAAACAATATATTTCTTTAACGATTGGCATAAGAAGGCTGTAGAGATTAAAACGTTTGTGAGCGTGTAAAATTTGTGACAGCCAACTTTTCACTCCACAGCTTTTCTTATTTGATTTTTCCTATTCAAAAGTGTCCAGTTTAATGAAACCATTAGTGCATTATAGGTTTGGTTCTTACCACGATGTATTTTATAGTTCTTACAAAAGTACCTTCGCGCACCGCAAAATATTAGTCCATCAATTCAGAAGAAGCCCCGGCGGTGGATGGAAAAATACAAGTCCATCTCGAGGATAAATTTTTCATTGTTTTCGCGAGCCGTTGCAGCTGTACATTGGAGATACGATCCTCCGCGAGGTACGTCTACTCTTCTTTTTTTTTTACCGTGCACGCGTTGTAATTTTTTTTCTTTATCTCTCAAGGTCCAGATACAACGGTACTCGTTACCCCGGCGTTTGTGTTTTTTCTTGCGGTAAAAATAGTACAGCGCGTCGTTTCTTTGTTCGGTAAATTCAATGAAAAACATTCGAGGTGTACGAAATGTTTTGAAAAAACAAGAGCAGCTCAACCTCCTACGTGTACCAAAGGCAAAAAAAAAAAAAAAAAAAAAAAAGAACGATCTCTGTGCATCGTTGGGGAGTAACATTGCATTTTCTCTTGAAAATCGTGTATCCCTCCCTTACAATAAATATTTTCGTAAATTTTTTTTCACAAAAATGGCCCCCTTGCACTCTTCACAGCGAAAAATTTTACGATATTGGTTGTATCGATAATTCAAACTCATTGCGTTTGTTTACGTTTTCGCATTGCTTATGTATAATGTATGCACCGATACTTTTACGTATTCAGAGCAAAATCGAATACTGTATGGCTTCGTGTTTACGTATCGGATCGTCTTTCACAAGTAAAACGCGATTAATAAGAGGTACTTTCGAAAAATGAAGAAAATGGCTGTATTATCAAGGGCTCGACCTGAACTAACAAACAAAATTGCACGTGCACAAAAGATTTTTTTTTTCTGTGCATTTGTTCAATGTTGAAATCAGTGTCCATTTGGCTTGTTAACGCGATATTTTTAAAGTTTTTGAAAGACTTAACGAGACGTCAAGGTCATGAAAAGTCTTGGATGACTGTGAAATCTTGGAGACTTTAACAGGCATTTACGTGATTGCTTTAAACTCCTTTCGAGACTTTTGCAGTTTTTTTCAATGATTTGAAGAGTGCGTAGCCTTAACTTGGTGATAATTATTAGTGACTGTTTTTTCGCTGCAGGAAAATTAAATCCAAGCTTGGCGTTGATTCCGGCTTTCTAGTATAAAAAAAAGCACCCAAGCCTTATAAGGTGCTCCAACAATCTCTAGCCGGGCAATTCATAAAATTTCCGGCAAAAGCGGACCTCGACGCGTCTTGGCACCTGCACGCGCGTTTCCGCGAAGCGCCACCTTCCCATCTCTCTTTTTCTTGAAGTTTATTAACGAGCCGCAACTCCCCGTCGCTTTATTATTAATTTCGCTCTTCCCACCCTCCGGCCAGTATAGATACACCCCGCCACGTTTGCAGTCGCACACCCGAGCTCGGCGGCGCTGATTTATGAGGGTCATTTTTTTCAAGCGCCGGCTAATTGTTTACGAGCCCGGTAAATTCTCTAATGAAGAACGACGAGCCGCTGAATTTTTCATCGCCCGACGCTGGCCATACGCGTGCGATTTGCTTGCGAGGGGTGTGCGCGCGGCAGTAGTGCGGTAAACAACGCGATTTTAATTGCGCGATCGGTGCGTTTCGTCAATGGTAGTGATGGTGATAACGAGGATTGACGGAGTCTCCCGCTTTTGGTGGGCGCTACTAATTGATTCTCCATGTGTCTCGGATGAAGTATAGTCCTGACGTTATAAGGGTACCCCTTATGTTTCCAATACGAGGTTCAAGGGTGGATCTTGTTTGTTTTCGACCTTATTCCATTATATACATGGATGGTGCTCAGAACCTGAATTTTTCTTGGTTGGTTTTTTTATTCAAGTTTAATTGTTTACACAGCTATGACTTTGAAGCGATCAAAGTCTTATTGTGACATTTTATAAACGATGAAACGTACATGTATTTAGTCTTTGAAGATATTGACGTCTCATACTTCGCGATATTTGTTACATTACATTAATTTATTCATTAAAAAACTGAAAACTTTCTACTTGTCTCTTCCGTAACTTTATTGTGGAATTTTGTTTTTGTTAATTCGATTAGTCGGATCGGAAATTTACTACTGCATAGTATCTCCCGTTAACGATTGGATTTTAATAATTTATAGGTGAGATCAGCACGTACGAAATTAACAAAATTAAACAGGAATAAAGAACTTATGGAGGCAAAAACTAGAAAAATTTTGATTTTTTAATAAATCAATTAAAATAGTTTGATAACTATTGAGAATATAAGGACGTATGGGGCACCAAAATTTCCTATTGATCAAATACAATAAATACACTTTGGATTTTGTAAAGTGCCGTTAGCTTCGCTTGTTTAAAAGTTATGGCAACATAAACAATTCAATTGGTAGAAAAAATAAATCCAGAAAAATTCAAGTAAGAACCCCAAAAAAATATAAATCTACATACTTGTAAAATAAGGTAAAAAAAAAAAAAAAAAACAAGGTTTGCTCAAGGGAGGGTACATAGTCTCAAGACTAGAAGTGCTTTCTGGACAGACGCGGGGAGAGTTGATGCCTCTTTTTTACAAAAAAAATCACACTGTTTTTTATTTTTTTACAGAAAAAAATTTGGAAGAAAGAGTGCGATACTCATTTTACTTTGTTTCAATTTTTTCATAATGGTCTCAGTGCTGTCCGATTGACACAGATGCACATCGTCTTGATTTTCGCTGGGTATCAAAATCCATACTCCTAAGTTTAGTAAAATCAAGCTACGATAAACTCGAGTTATACACTCTACTGACTGCACTATCTTAGTCAACGGTAACCTGTTTAGCCTCTCGTTGGTGTCATTATTACCTGTTGAAAATAGGTAAACGTTGTTTGCACCGTTTGACTTTCCACCGTAGATCGTTAATTACCTCGAACTTTTGAAAGCAGCCGTTACTCACTTGCACGAACCACAAAAAAAAAAAAAAAAAAGAAAATCCACGTCACCGTCGATCAGAGGCTCATTTTCCAAATCCCCGAAATCAGAAAGTCTCCTCGGACCCGTCAAATCCACGGGCAACGAGGATCGAGAGAGGGAAACTCGAAATCTCAAAAAGCGGGAGAAAGACCAGGAGGTTTTCTCGAGTGGCGAACAGCAGCACTTAGCCGCGGTTCGTTAGACGCTCGAGAGATTTCGATCGCACGGGACACTTGGAATTTCAAGCCATGCCTCCCTTTTTTCCACCCAGGACTTTTTGCCGAACGAGATCACGGGGTCGTAAGTCCTGCGTTTGCTGCGCAGTATTTCTTTCTCTCTCTCTTTTTTTTTTTTTTTTCTTTGTCCCGGTAACGAGGAGCCGTTGCCTTGGAAAGTCCTTTTGGGCGAAATAAACGGGGAGCGTAATCAAAAGCTAATGCAGTTTCCCTACAGTGTAGTATATATAGTTGTTCGACCAAATGCCGGTAATCGCCTTTGTATCGGTGCCGAAAGAGTTGCGCGTTTTTCATGTAATGATTGGTGAAATAGTAAAAGTAAAAGTTTTTTTTCGTGCAGTTTTTCATTGATTTCAGAATTCAATTAAATTTTAATGCAGATGGCGTTGAACGAAAAAATTTTTTTGATTTTAATTTTCAAGCTAGGTTAATTTTTATTCGTTAGTTGGGCGTTGATAAAAAAAAAAAACAAAAAAAAAAAAAAACTACGTTAGGTTCGTTAACGAGGCCATTAAAATTATGTTTATTTTTTCTCATTAAAAAAAAAAAAAAAAACTACTGTAAACATTAAAGCTTGGTAGTGGGGGTTGTATGACGTTATAAAAGTTGTATAACTCCATCACTACATACATTCTACTAGTTTGTTATGTCATGCGAAACTTTAAAGAGCTTGTATTTTCGTTTTGAGTGTAAAAAAAGTATGAACCCAAAACATTTTGTTTTTTAATTTACCTAAAACACTAGGAAAAAAACTAATAATATTTTCTTTTTTTTTTTTAACTTCGAATCAGCGATTAATTTTAATGATGCATTATAAGAAACGAAATTAAACATCACATCGGAAAAACGAACCAATCGTGAGTTAAAACGCAATTTCCGTTGTAATTAAAAAACGAGAACACCATACTCCTACAAAAATATATTCACGATGATAGCACTTATAAAAACTCGGTGAGTCACTCGTTCATAGTTGGATAAACAAGGTGTAGTACTTATTACGGAACGACGAGTAGCAGAGAGTACGGAGAGGCCAAATCGAGCGTGTACCGAGTTCGTGGATCGATTTCATCGTAATCGACTTACCACTCGAGAGAAGCCGACGGTTAGAGGAGTCCGCACCAACTGTGGCACTCAGGGGCGACAGGAGGGGCGTAGAAATCGTCGAACCTGGGAGAGCCGAAAGAATAAGTTGCACAGCTCCAATGGGGGATATTGGGCGCTCGAACATCCGTTGCTTCCGTCCGATCTCTTCGTCCAACTTGGCTTTGTTGTGACGTAATTAAAGACCAAGACGTCGAGTGGTTGTGTTCTTTCTCTTTTCCATCCCTGCTTCTTCCTCGCCCCTGCTTTTGGGGCATCCTCTGATCCCGTGATTGTTTTGCTCTCTTGATTTTTATTTGATGGCCGAATTTGGCTGGAGCGAGTTGTTGACCGGAGCGGAGGATGGCCTTCGAGATTAGGAGGGTTGCTCGTGTATTACCTACTTTGTTTTCTACCAATTAATAAGACTCAAATTGGTTTTACCCTGGTTTTCGTGTCACGTTACTTTATTGTTGGTAACAGCTGTTTTGGTGCACAGCTTTGTTGAGATTTACCAAAAGACAGCTTAATTTTTGAAATCCACCAATAGTGTTCACAAAAATATTAGATGGACAACGGAATTGGGAACAATCAATAACATCAACTTTGTGGACTTGGCTATTAAAAGAATAATAACATAATTCATCCCTCTGTCACTTTAGTCATAAAATGTCAACTTTTAACTCTTATTCACAAGTCATTAGGTATCCCCCTTTTAAAAATAGATCATAATAAAGAATTCAACTTTATTTAATTAAATTAGCACTTAAAAAACATAAATAAATAACAATAACAATAATAATAACAATTTACAAAAATCTTGAATTATTTGAATTATAATAAAGTTTTTAAATGTCTTCCCAAAGCCAAAGGTATTATTATTAAGTAGTTAATAATAACGTATATTGGTCTTTTACCTTTAAATTTATAAAAAATATTGGAAATTGTGGTTTAAAAGATGAATAAAATTTCAATGAAGATTTTAATGTTTTACACGTTTATAATGAAGATAAAAAGCTGCATGTTTTGGAAACTGTAGAAATAAACAAACTAAGAAACGGTGGAACGCTATGAAATTGTCAGCTATGGATTATAATGATTTACCTATGTTAAATTTGAAACTTGTAAAATTGTTTATATGTATGTCAATTCCACGATGATAAACATTCAATTATCTAACATGTTTGTATTGTTATTCATTGATTTGCGTAATAATACCGTCCACAGTAGCCATATGCTATTTATTTGAAGAAAATACAGGGTACCGAAATAGATGCTACGATAAATAAAAAACCGTTGTATGAAAATTAATTTGAGTTTTATTAATTTATACACTAGACAGTGGAGATTTGTCAAGTCAACATCAATTCGATTGAAAACTTTGTTTTCGTTTGACCGAATAAATTAAATTTTTGTACTTTAATAGATAGTATATATATTATATTTTCAATTTACCATGATACAATTGGTTTCATGTAACTGAAGGTGGCTAAACGACTGATTTATTGGGATGGTAAGATGGTATTTGATAAAAAAAATAGAAGCTTTGACGAGCTTGAATCCCCAGAATCCATATCCACGATCACCTTCACACGACCCCGTAAAATATATCATAAATCAATATCGAGTGTCACGCGACTCCTGATTCTTCAATAACCCGCGTAAACAATCTCGCCGTCATTACCTCAATATAACACTGCGCACAAGAAGCGCTACAGCACAGGTCCCGTCATCCATCCATCTCTCTTTCTCCGTCTTCCGTATACCTAATGCAGGGGACCAGCATCAACGAACCAACGAAGCTTTAGCGCGCCAGTAAACAGATACTGCGTGTTCACCTTGGCCGAAGTAAATAGGGGAGCCCCCCCTCGGTGTTGTACGTAGCCTTGCGGCTGATTGGTCTTGAGCTCGCGCGCGCGTGTGACGCCTGATTTGCCATTCGGCTCTCCTGGTCTGAATTATTCAGGGATACTTTTTTCTTTTCTTTCCCCACCACCCCCAACCCCTTCTAGCTTTCACTTTTTTGTTGCCCGAGTGCAAAAGCGAGCGATAAAGTGTCGGGAGGTTTTTTGAGCGTCGGCCCTTCTTTCGGAGCGACGGGGGTGGTTGATGGGTGTACCATCGCGGATACAAGTTTCTTGGAGCTGCTTAAGCGGAGCAGGGGGTCGTTTAGAAATGTGCATGCTCTTGCGTGCCATCGAGTCTTTTTTTCACCCCCTCCCCCTAAGATTACATCTCGGGCTATTATCGTTTCAAATTGATCAAATGGTGATTGCGCGAGTGTCGTGAGAAGATTTTTTTTTTCTTTAGCTACGGGTGTTTGGTTTTTTTTTATTTTGTTGTCAGTGATTAATACGTGTTGTGATTAAGATGCAAACTCAACAGGCAAGTAGAATGAATTTTTTTACTAAGTACAAAAAACCAGTTTTTTTTTTTAACCCGAGTCAATGGCTCAAGAAAAAAGCCCTGTATCAAATGTGAAAAAGTGGCCCAGGTTTGCTGTTCATTATTTACAGAGCTTTTACGCAGATTAGGAAGCATTTGTGTTTGAAAATGTTTTCTTTCCATCTTACACAGTCGTACAAAGTTTGATAAAAACTAATACTTCCCAAGACCCCTTTTTCTTCTAAACATTAACTTTTTCATCGTAATATTACCAAATCTCAATTGTCTCATAAGAAAAAAAAAAAAAAAAAAAAAAAATTATACACTCACAGGTAACACACGAATTTGCGTCTCTCGTAGCAGCCCATCATCCTTATCTACAAGACTTTCTTACGACCCCAGACACCGATTTGTTGTCCCGTTCGGCGCACCTGCCGTGAATTTGTCGCGTATAACCCAGTTCTCGGTGCTGTAAATCGTCTGGACACACAGAGAGATCGTTTACATGCAAATATACACTTAGCGTGACAAGATCAGCGAGTCGCTGAGCAAGTGTTTGCCCCCGCGTTGATACGGTTAAGCTGAACCTACATGAAATCGCTGTACCTACTCCAAAATTCGAAACTGGCGAGATTCGTGTTTTTGATGGGTTTATCGTTTCCTGACGATGCATTTTCATCGAGAGAAGGTAATTTTCCCTCCCATAGATTAAGACTTGTATGCATAAAGCAGCAATGATAAAACAAGTTGTTCATAATTTTGGATTATAAAAACTGATTGATAATCTACGCTGAAAAATTAATCAAAATAACTATCGAATCCATGCCTATTGAAAGGCATATTTTTTATAATTTGTTTATTCATAACCATGCAGTCGGGAATAAAATTTTTTTCTCAGTTGATAGAAAAAACTGTAAGGTGTTTTGGTACGGCTTTTTTGTTTGTAACAGCTAAATCCTTAAAAATTCAGAAGTAATAGATAAACTAAAATTACCTACGCGTCCGAACATAGGGCAATTTACCCTAGTATGTTTTAAACGAAGCAATTTCTCAAGTCCGCAATGGTCATTGGAAAGAGATACAGATTCTTCATCGATATTTTTTTTATCACAAAACTTTTCCCCGTACATATATATCTCATCGTAATCCTCGCATTTCAATGTAACTTGTTCCAAGAGTGTGTGTACGTGATTACATTTTTTTTGTCCTTTCCTTCCACCCCCCCCCCCTGCAGGACTTCTCTCCGCGCTTTCATTCCCTCCGTCCCGTGGGGCATACACGTCTTTTTCTCTCCCCGGTCCCGCGCACTTGTTCAACTCCACTGATTCCCGTGTCTTCGCCCGGCACTTGTGCAGCTTCTAACCCTCGACTCGAAAAAAAGGAAAATTGCCTCTTTCCTCTCAAGCACCACTGCCCAGGCGAGCACGATTCTTTATTTTCGCACTAATTTTTTATTGCTCCCTACCTCTATTAGGGGCTTTAATTTACTGCTTTTAACGAGAACGCGCACTTTCAGCGGCGGGGGAAAAGGAGAAACTGCCCGGGTTCTGTAACAATGAATTACGAAAGAGTATTCAATTCGAGTGAAATTTTAACTCCAATGGTTCAAAGACCTTGCAATTAATCCTTATCGCTTATAGGCTCGTCACTTGAATAATTGATCAAAATTTTATGAAGATGGGATTGGGAGAAAAAGTTGATGCGTGAGAGAGGTGGCTCGGACGCGAAGGTTGCACCTCTTGAGATGGAGAGCGGCTACGTGCATCGTATTTAAATGGGACTTTTGGACCGCAAAAGCGAGGACGGTTGATGTCACGTGGTAATTGAATGGAGCTATTTATATATGTGAGATGAGATTACATGGTCAAAATGATTGCACGTGCGGCTATGTCATGATGCCCGGAAAATTGTTTATAACCGAATAATAAAAAAAATTTTCAAACCCTTAGTCGTCCGTGTATATTTTTTTGTACGTACGAACTCTGCGTTCTTTTATACCTATATGCAAATGTGGAGGTATAGCTAATATATATCCACTACTTTTGCAATATAATTTGTCTTTTTCAAACAAAAGACATTGCGTGTGCTAGAATTTTCTTTTTTCATCGCAACTTGTTGTACAGATTTTTTCAAAGATTTTTATTCACTCATACTTGGAAAAAAAAAAACCTGTGAGGACAAAGAAATGTCGTAAACTTTGTGATGAAAAAAAAAAAAGAAAAAAAATTACACTTTGAGGTGGAATAATTTTCCAAAGTACATATCCCAAGGGGTGATGGAAGAATTGTTTATCCTGCATGACAAAAAACGTATGGTACCATACGTAGGTACGACCCAGTCGACTCTTGGGTATAACTCCGCACCACTGAAATATACAATGCATCAAACGTCCCCGGTGCTATTTGAACTTGATAAATCAGCGCGGAAAATTTCCATCTCCCAAACTCGATTCCCTATGCATTAATCTCCGATATACCCGAGAGACTCTCAAGGTATGCGCAGCGTTATAAATAAGTCACGCGGGGAGGGAAAGAAGGAGAGGGGTATAAGGAGCGCCGTAGGGCTGTGTGGCATTAAAACATCACATCACGCGTGCCTTCACGGAAATCTCTAGAGTTTGTTCCTGGGAGGCGCGCCCGTGTGATTTTTTCCCCCCTCGAAGTACAGTATACGTCCATCCCCAGCCACCGACGGACGCCAAAACAATGCCCCGAAAATGTGGGTACACAGACACACGTGCCGGTGTTTGCCTCGCTGTAACTGCGTGAATTTTGAAGTAAGTATATCACCGGTCGACCAGTCTATTTCCATATACCGGGAAGACGACGACGATCTCGTTATTTAGCCATACGACGGCGGGCGCGCGTATGGAAGTTGAGCTGACGAATAGCTGGGCTAATAGACCAGAGTAATTTACTGCGGGGAGTGAAGGCATAGCAGTACCTACATGTGCCTACGACACGTGTCGGCGGTATTTCCTCGGCTTGGTTCGGTCGATATTGTATAACTTCGGCCTGGATATCTCGATGTGGGTGATTACTTATACTGTGGGTTGCGACAACTTCAGCCCACATGAGCTCTTCATCGTTATAGTGGATAGGATGTTATTTTCCCAGTATATTTAAATTTTTAGTTAACACAGGAAACGATTTTAAAGGTAGTTTGAAGATGAGGGTAGTTTTGTATCTCATCAACGAGGAAAATTTTATTTTTACGAAACATTTTTCATGAGAGGACTAGCTGTTTCATCGAAAGAAAGAAGATATGATGTGCGAGGTTGATTGAATTCACGAGAATTCACAGCAAAAAACATTGAGTATTCAGATGTTAGATAAGCAGGGTGCGATATATTTCATCATTTTCTTCTTTGTATTGCAGTGAATCTTGCCGGAATACAACTTCACTTATATATTCTGTGGAAAGTCAAAAATAGGCGACAACCCTTTATCTGGCGTGTGAATGTACCGAATCAATTGATTACTGTAAACTAAAAAACTAGCCGTTGTGTGGTAAGGTAAGAAACTAATTTAATTAGAGGAAAATCTCATGCCGTATCATCATTGCATGGTCGTGTTACTCGTGACAAAAATATTTTTCAATACAAATTTCCATAAAAAGAAGATTCGTTTTACATTGTCGAATCTACATAGAATAGAGCTTGATTTTGGTGCCACAATGAATCAAAGAAAAAATAACTGTAAAATCAGGTCATAATACCTTATTAATCAATTCTTAGAGTGTGCATCAACTCTTACTTTTTCGATAAAATAGCTAATTATTTAATAAATGTTGTAAAGCTATGGAATCAAATCAACCTTATCGATACTACAGCACATCATTATCTGCGAACTATCTTTGAAGGCCCTTCAGTATATTAACATCTGTGTTTCTACCTTGCTGAAAGCCTACCCCTAATACAATTCTATTAATTAGTAATCTTGTAGCTACTTTTACCCAAAATGATGAGGAATCACTCAAGTCAAAGTTTATCATAATCCTGAGCATAATCCATTGAGAATCGAGATGTAAGATCTGCAACGCACGATCTTAAAATAGTGCCAAGGTGCTTGTGTTCGATAACACTACTTCAAGGAACACGCGTTGCAACGTTTCTGCCTCGATTCTCGAAGGATTATAATAAACTTTGGCTTGAATGATTCCTTAAAGTACCAGCTTTGTTTACTTGCTAATTAGTAAAAGTATCTGCAAAGTTACCAGCTAATGAAAATGTGTTGAAGGGAGGCTGCCCGTAAGGTACAGATAACAAGTTAGTTTTCAGTCTAAAATTCTCATTAAGTAAGTCTTAAATAGATGTTGTTTTTGGAAAAAATATTGTAATAAATAGGATATATGGAAGTTTTGTGCTAACAAGTGGGCAGTAGTTATCTGAAATCAAAATATGGTCATGTGTTTAACGAATTAACCTCAAAAGTCCTCAAAAGAGTCTCATATATTATTTTATCTGAGTCTCGAATGATTGACTAGTTATAAAAGTATACAAAAGACAAAACCTTTGTCCTAAAAAGCATGTTTAAATTTTAATGTACTCTAGACTGTAATTTTTCGCCATTAATCCATTAATCTTAAAAAAACTTCATGGATCCTCTCCGTTCCCTCAACAGCAAAACCTTTGTTCCACGAACAAGCGAATTAAACTGGCCAAGACAAGGCTCGGTAATAAGATACCCGAGAAGAAATTCGTTGCAGTTGGAAATAGCTCGGCGAGGCAGACTCGGTGCTATCAACGTAAGTCCTGACTAGCTCCTATATACCGTTCTATTCTCCTGCCTATTGTTACAATAAGAAATAGAAGACTGAGTCCCTACGACGCGTATCTACTTATGCATTTAAGCAGGTATAAAACAACGATTATTACATCATATGTAAGCACACGCGTACACACGTACAAAGCCAGTGCGTTCTCTCGCGACAAGTACAAATTAATTAATAACGTTCATAAACCGCAAGGCTTCTATAGGTAGCTCTCTCGCGGAATTGCAGCTATACCACCACCATCGCTGCTCCAACAGCAGCCGGGCTTTGCCTGCGTTAGTTAATACCCGCTAAATTATCCCCACCCTCCTCCTTCTACCATACTTGTGCAAAGATCATTAATTTATGAGACGCGCGTCTGCAACCCCCCCCCTCTCCCCGACTACTACCACTGCCTCCCACTAATTCTCTCTCCCCCGTCTCTCTTTATCGTCTTCTTGGCTGCTAATACGTTGTCCTTTTTTCCCACCCTCTCTTTATATCCTAGATCGGAGCGCAATTTCGATGCTCCCAAGGTGATTGTTCGTTTTCCAAGTTTACGAGAAAACTATTGCTGTCTTGGAACTACGAGAGACACGACCTTGACAAGGGATATTTGTAACTCCTGAGTCCTTTGGGTCGATAAATTACATGACTTGATTTCAGGGAAACTTGGATTATGCTTATTTGGTGTTGAATCATGACTCTCTGTCATTGGTTACAATACGTATGTTCGAAATCTCGAGTGGAGTTTTAAAACTCACGTACCCATTTGAGAATTATGATTTTTTGCTCTATAGTACAGATACTCTGTCTTTAAACAACTCGTTTTGTAAAATCCGCAATGGTAGTGCAGTTAAACACTGCGCCTGTTATCACGAATAATTAACCAAAATGAGCTACTGCAACTAGTACACACCGAGTAGAAGAGAAAGGGACGCGGATGACGCAGGTGCGTTAGCGAGCCGTTTTTAAATTTACGACCTCGAGTTTAATTTCTGCACGCGGGTCTGAGCTCTCGTTCCATCGAGTACGGAGTTAATGACCGGGGCATTTTCCTGCTGCTCCCTGTTCCTACTGCAGAGTGTGTGTGCACGTACATGTGTTTGCGACCCCTTAAATCTCCCGCTGATGCTATAACTACCACGACCTGGAATCTTATCGCAGAAGGAGAAAGTTTTGCCACGTGCGTTACACTATACTTAGGCACGTACAGCGATCGATGGAATTGAGAGCGATTTTTGTTTGTTTTTCTCTGTGGTTCTTAATGCGAGGGTTTTGGACTTGAAGAATCATCCTTACCAACTAGACGGCCCGAACGGTATATCAGATGGTAGCTCTGGGATGGCAACTTACCTGAAACAGAAAAAAGAGACAATGATAATCGATGGAGCAAACAGCACATAAATATCAAACACAGTACAACAAATATATTACAATAATCTCAATTTGAATGACAAAATCAGTCTCCTTCCATCTCCCAAAAACATCATATAATCACGACTGTACTAACCATCGCAATGCTAAAATATACCCATCTTCAACACGTTTGCACTTCCTGCGGCGTGCGAGATTGAAATATCTCGTGCGAGTATATAAATATGCGATACGAATGTAATATAGTATGTCCAAGCGGTGCAGCATATCGTCGTCTTAATCATCGTATTCATCTGTAAGCCGGTCAACGAAGGGGAACGAATGGACCGGCACTTGCCTATGCACGCTTTAGTCGAAAGCTCCGTAGTATCGAGACATACAGCGCGCGTGGTAGCTGGTGTAAAGGTGGGTTATAGTTTCTTTATGGGGCTGAGCCCCTAATGGGGATTCACCCCAACCGAGTGGTAAGCTATTCACGAGTACGCACGCAGTGAATCGCCGTGTTGGTGGTGGGCACAAAAAATTTTGATTCAGGGCCAGATCTTGCAACGCGTGGTAAGGTATACTTTGACATAAGCCATGCATTGAGGATCATTTCCAGTCGTTCTTAGTGCCCCATTTCAAAATTGGAGTGACTTTACAGACGATACAAATATCCATTTACTTTTTCACCTAAGTTAACGTTATAAAAAACGAACTCCAACTCCTCTGCAGTACTCGTAACTCGAATCGTTAATTTGTAAATTGAATACAAAGGCCACTTGTTTCTGGAAAAAAGTGATCCACAGGACACAATACACAAATGAGGCAGGCAGCCATGTAACCCACAGTGTAAAGAAAAATCCAATGACTTTTTTACGAGCCAGTATCGAAAGCTCGTGGAGCATTATTGAAGCGTCACTGCACGATGTTACGATAACATTTTGACAAGGTTTTTTCATTTACTAAAAGGCTTGAAAGTATTTTAATTATTCCTTTCGGAGAATCAAACGAAAGTTCTGCTTTGGCGTTTTCGTATAATTGGAAAATTTTCCGAAAACATTTTTTGCGTATGTACAAAACAGACGATATTCACTCGGACACATAAAAAAATCGTTGAAAAACAATCTTGCGTTGGATGGCAGGTTAATGAAATTTACATGCGTATCGTTCGATTGGGCAAATAAAACAAATGGCTTCGTTTCAAAAGCGCCGGTAGTGTGCATACGCTTTTTAGCGTTGAAAAGGTACGAAAAAATAATGCAATTTATAGAGAGTCAATCGAATTAACAGCCCAATTAATCAGAACAACGGCTGGAAATGCTGGTGTGCGTACACGTATATATGCAAAAGATAATTCGAAAGCACCTCTTCAAAATTCATGGGCGATTGGTTTCGAATTATTTTGAAGTGTATAGATCTTCCATTTAAAGCTTTTTGTTGATTTTTATTTTATTTTATACTTTTTATTTTTCACTCACGAGTGAAAATAATGGCAAGGTAGATAGCTGTTAAAGTTAAGGTGGATGTTAGTTTTTATCCCTCTGGTGAATATATTCAGCCGGAGAAGAAGAGATAGGCGACGATGATGCACGGCAGCCATTGTTCTCACGCCCAGCAATATCGACTGCTCTCCTGCGTAGTAGTTGCAGTCAATACTGTACACGGAGAGGACCCCGCGGTTTATATAGAAAACGCTGGCTCCCTTCCCTTCGTCAAAGGCATTGGCTCTGTGGAATATTGCCAGGCGCGCATTTTCTGGACTCCCCCTGTGATACTCCATGGGGTGACGGGTGCTAATTAAAATTTACGTCTAGCAACGCCTGTCTGATATAGGGGGGTGGGGGGGGCGGCTGTGAATTAGTTTTGCGTGCACCAAGGCGATGGGGTATCTTATCATATTTTTTTTGCCGGGGATACACGGCTGGCCTTTAGCTATCTGTTGCCGGATATCCCTTTGAGATTGTTTGGTAAATACGGTCCATCTACTTTTCGATGCCTTTGAATTTTTTTTTCTGGCTGTAAAAGAGTTTTTCCAGGACGAAGGAGTCTGTTCTGGGAAGATGAGGTCACGTTGTATATTAATGGCGTCTTGGCAGGTGTCGTTGATTACGAGATTTTACGAGTAATTAAATTTATGCACCCGGTGGAATGACGGGACACGTCTTTTATGAGTTTGAGAGGTTGATAGAGCGATGTGTATCTATGCTATGCTAATGAATCGTAGAGTACTCTCTTGAAACGAGATGGTGCAAAATCTTGGTGATTTTGCTAGAGTACGCTGTTTTGGGAGTAGAGAGATTGAATAAATGTCCAATTAATTTTCACTGTTTCATTGGATTAATTTAGATTTTCACTCAATTATTCTAGAAAATTTAATTTGACCGTTTCTATTGGAGAGTGTAGAGAAAGTGTGGTAGGACATATAGGTGATTGCGTGTTAATATACGTGCATGTTTGTGTGGTGGAGTCTTGAATAATCAAATAATCTAGGTTGTAGCAACATTTTGTGGAAATGAGTCAGAGTGGTAATAATTTATTTGTTGACATTTTTAGAAGAAGTTACTATACGTACAACTGTATTCGGTACAAGTTAGTACATGTAATTAAATGACACATGCAAAGCGTGTCTAACGTAATTATGGTATTGTTAAAAAAGACAACTTACATTGAGGCTTAAATCATCTACTGTAACACTTTTGTTTTGAAGTTATACTTCTATAGGCACTTTCTGCCCTACATACTGAATTAACGGTTTCAGATTGGTGACCTTGAGAAAAAGCGTAATGGAAGAGAATTTTGCTTGATTCTCCCCTTTCGCCGAGCCCCTCTTGACGTACTTCCGGTCCCCTTGCTCCATCCAAAATCATCGCACCACAGCACACATCATCCCACCAAACCACGCCACACAACATTATCGCACGACACTTTAAATTTTATTTATTGTTTCTTTTACCCGATTTCTGTAAAAAAAAAAAAAAAAAAAAAAAAAAAAAAAAAAAAAAGTGTCCAATAAGATTTAAACCCCCTCCCCCCCTGACGTCTTGCATACTGACTGAGTCCCTTACCCATTCTGCTATGAGCGTGTCCGATATAGAAAATTCGATTATTTTTCTCATATGGATATACTTACATACACGCTTTTCCGCGTACATATTTCCTTTTTTTTGAGTTATTAAGGTAAAAAAAAAAGTTATTGATCTATTTGAAAATCAAACAGGTTTATCTAATAGTAATCTTTCATACAAACAAAAATTGGAAGGTTCATACAGATCATAAAAATGAAATTTTAAGTGATTTTTTCATAAGGTTACATATTTTTTCTTGTTTTCTTAGGAAGTTGTTTTGAAACCATCGGAAGATTCGATGAAAGTGCACAGTCTTGTACTGGCCAGCCTTCATAATGTTTTTACTGTATTGTGCCAAAAAATATTGCTCTTAATTGTTCTGTTATTAAATATTAGAATATTTATTGAAACCACATCCAACTAACGTAGGTACACTCATTCTAACGATGATTGCACCACCTTCGTACACAAAATCGTTTCATAGGTGGTACATTTATATTTATAATTATATTATCTGCCATATAATTTTACAGAAGTATAACCCACTGTCCACTATCCACTGGTTTTACTATAAGAGTATTTAAAATTATTATTTTAGAAACAATCTAAGCTTTAGAGGCTAGCGTACAGAGCTCCCTCGTGAATAATACAAGGGGATGGAATGCATTTGGATTCTTCTTTTTGTCGTGTTTTCCCTTTTATTTTTCCTTTCAAGTCTCGAGTACCAACGATAAATTTTGTGAAAAACTTTTTTTCACTACCTAGATTTCAGCTTTCCATGCACGCACGCACGCACGTTTTAATAGTTTGTAAAAAATGCGTACAACACACACAGGCCGTAAAAAAGGCTAAATCGAGTAGGAAACACAAACAAGCTCAAAAAAATCGAGGCCATCCCGATGTCAGCTACGTGAAATCACGGCCCGCAACTCTTATTTTCCACGGCCATTGTGTTGGCAACAGGTGGGTCGTGCCTGCTGCTTCACTTCCTCTTCACGTACACGTATAGGTACGTATATTAGTTGAACACGTTTGTATTGTTGCGAATTAAAACCAAAAGGGTGATTTCGTAATGGCAGAACGAAATCACTCCATCAACGATTTCATCCAAATGTATGGTGATATCGAATAACGCCCCGAAATAGTTGCGAAAATTGAATTGCATCGTCAAAATTGCCAACAGAGATGTAAAAGAAAATCGTCGGTTTCAATTAACTGAAAAAAAGTTTTTGATATTACATATCCGGCCGAGTGTATTCTGTATATGAATCAACTCTGCCTTTTTGGTAAAACAAATATACATGCGTGTATCAAATAACGTAATTGTACTAATGCGTGGAACAAACAAAGGGAAGAGCAAAAATGACTTTGATACGACATATTCATTAAAAATATCAAGTAACTGACACATCGAAAAAGCATTATTTTGCTACTTCTGTAAACAACAATGTCAGGTAAGCCATAAAGCAAACAAAAGAAAACCAACTGTTACGGATCAATATGATATGCATTTTGGTGATAAATCAGTGTTAGTTTTCCAAAGAATTGTCATAATGTAATGAAGTTTGTTTATCATGGTTGCTGAACGTGCAGTTGTAAAATTAACTTGGAACAAGTCGTTGGTGTTTGATTCACAAAGTTATTTTTCAGGATTTCTCAGCACGATCGTGTCTGCATCAGCTACACCAACGAATATTAAATTCTGATTGAACAATTACTCAAAAAGCCAAAAACCCAAGTGAAAACGAATTCCAAGAAAAAAGCTAAACTCCAAAATCAGCGTACAAATTACCTTCTCGTGAGACAAAGTCGTAAGACACAGAGGTCGTTGTAACGACACTAAAAGTGTCGTGTAGCACGCAACACTTTTTTCGAAGATTTGGAGGAAAAAAGGACAGGCTTGGTGCGTCCTTCGGACGGTTTTTAAGGTACAAGCTCGAGAGGGAATTTGCTTCGTATGCCATTGGTCACGATGAATGAGCCATACGTATGAGTTCGCGTATACCTTGAAGGAGGAAAGGAAAGGACAAGAATGAATGGTTGTTCCGTCAGAAGAAGTGAGGTCGTTTCGCATCGATGAAGATACGACAAATAGGAGTGGAATTTGATGGATGGATTAACTTTTGATTTGTTTGTTTTGGTGATTTTCACGACGCCGGAGAAAGGAATTTGACGCTTGAGTACCAGATTTTATCAATACTGGCATTGATCAAAGTACACGAGTGTACCATTAGCACATTTTTTGCCTCATTGGATATTATTCGTTTGACTGTGGTAACAAATAACTGTGGAAAAAAAGACGCAAAAAAGATTTGTTTTGTTCCAAATAATCCACTGAACAAAACTTAGGCTGCGGCAAGTAAAAATATTGACTCTCCGAACCTCCAAGCCCCCGAAATCCATTGGCAGACATAGCCAATTCTCATTTTTTCTCTCATCACGCAACCGAAACCAACTTTCATCCTCAACGACAGCCCAGCAACAGCTGGCAAGCCACTACCCACGTACAAGTCTAGGTCGTTAGACTCTGTCCATAGACTTTACTCTTTGCACGGCTAATTAACCAGCTCCCCCGTGCATGTACTTCCATACGCGTACTCCTCTCGCTCGAAAAGTAGTAGCTCCTTCTATACCTCAGTCACCACATGTATATGCATGTTGTACGCGTTAGCCAATCTATTACCTCCGCACCACACTACAGACAAGTAACTTTGAAAGGACATATACATAGCAACCGGATGAGCAGCGCAGCCTATACCACATTACCACTGCACGGCAATGGTAGGTACTCTGCATGTCAAAGAGCCGAAGTGTTTATCCGATCGGACGTGCTGCACGTGCACGTATGAGTAGTATTGTATGGTAAGTATTTTACACCGACTCGCGGGATATTCCCTTTTGTGCTGGAGTTGAGAACTACGATCCGTGAGATTCTCCGATAGAAGACGTACACGCTCAGTACAGGACAAAAGGAGAAGCAGGAGTACGATGGGTGAAAGGACGAGGATGAGAGGGCACTGTTATCGCTATGTGTTTGCTGCGTCGACGATGCTAACGTTGGACACTTGCACACTAGGTATTTCGTGGATCAGATGCGAAGTATCAAAAGTATGGTTTGATTTAATTTTTAAATCCATGGATTTTACGTATACTAAAGAGGATAGGACATTATTGAGGAGTCCGAGGGTCTGTACTGCCACTGACCAGGATTATCACTTACCTCGGATGTTCTTTAAAGTATTCTACTTGTGAAATGGTACTAATTGTTTTTTCTTAGGTTTTCCAATTACTTCCCGATACTCTGTGCAAATCCTTAATTAGTTTAAAGATGATGGATCATGTCATTCGCCAGTATGTTCAATGCTCGAGTAATTCATGCAATGTAGTATGCTATTCGCACTACTCGTCACTTTAACACATATTCTTATGAGAACGTAAAGAACTTTTGTCAATGACGTCCGCTTCAACTATTTTGATTTGTAAAAGTTGACACAGGAAATTAACAATGAGGGTAGCACCGCAGAAGCCAAGTTCAAAAGTAGCCGACGTCTGTATCAAATGCGTAGGTACTACAACCAACTATTGAATCTATGTACACGTGTGTCCAGTACTTATAAAATTAACAAGTCACGCGCTTCATAGATACACCACATTCGCTATGAATACACGTAGGGTCAATCGTTTGATTATCAGCAAGACAAGCGACCCCTTCGCAATAGTGTCTTCTGTCGACCGTATATGCATGTACCTACAAGTCGTGCACGTACATAGTATATGTATGCACCGTAAGTGCGAGTAACATCTTACATCGGTCGAGCTGAGCGGTGCAGAATTCATTTGCGTACAAAGTGCCGGTGGATAGCTAAGCTTTTTCGAGAGCTTTTTTTAAATTATATACTTAACATATACTTGCTTACGGCTCATATCGTCACAGGGTAGGAGTATGCGGAACTTGGTTGCTGCATTAGAGCTATTTCATTCGAGGGAAAGTATCGATTATAAATACTCTATGAAATAAGTTTACAAGACAAGGTTTTACTTATTGAACCAAACAGTAAACAATAGTTCTTGCTCTGACATATGATGCTATGTCAAAGGAATATTTTGTTGTTTTTAGGATGTTTACATATTCTATTCGTCAAACCCTTTCCTTTGATACCCATGTCAAGGGTGTTAAAAAAAAAAAGACCACACCTAATATTAAAGATCGGAAGTGCAAACGAGTCAATAACAACGAGTCATTTGAAAAAAAGCTTTGACCTGCAGTCACACGCCGGCTCTATGAATAATTATCAACGGTGCATCACTTCCGTAGGTATCTTACGCGCATACATACGAGTCTCCTTCGCGTCCATCGTAATCGAAACGCATGGAGCACAAGTCTCAACTGGCAACAGTCGCGGGGCTGTAAATTCGTAACGCTAGGCGCAACAAGATAGATAGATAGTCAGCCGGAAGAAGAAGCCAGCGGTACAGAGGAGGCCTCGCCTGTTTGTCAAATTCAATTAGGTACTTACGCGTCAGACGTTCGTATATTAACTGCAGTGACTGCCACTCCTCGGTATTGGGCAATGGCTCCCGATTACGCCCGTATACGTGATTGATCGTAGTTAGCCCGTGAGATGTAGTTATATATATATATGGAAGACTGGGTGTGAAGACGTGTTTGGGACGTAACAGGTGCTGCGCGCGTTAAACGCGGCTTTTGGCGTTTACACCGAGTGGTGGTACGACGCGCGTGTGTTTGCAGCCTGTACAGTAATTAGTTTGCTCTTTGAGGCTTGAAGGGGTTCGATAGCGCCTTTCACGGAAGTTTTCACGTATTTACGGGGCGATGAAACTTTAAAAGGGTTTGTTAATTCAGGGAGGCTTGCTGTCTCGTCAGAGGGTTGGGTGGTAGAGCAACAGAAACAGAATAACGTGAAAGGGAGAGTAGAAACAGTCAACTGGGTAGTGCCCTGGGTTCTAGTGTAACGTTAGGTTGATATTCAGTTTAATAAATTGCATTAGCTGTGTATGAATTTTCATAAATAAGTTACTTGAGTTTAATAAGTATCTTAACTGTTGTGCGGATGATTACTACTTTTACGTATTGATGTCTAAATAATTAATGCTAATTAATTATCATTTACTTAATAATATTATTTATATATTTCATAAAATTACACTTTTCTAGATGTATTAAACTTATAATCTATTTATAAACGGACATATACATAGCAACCGGATGAGCAGCGCAGCCTATACCACATTACCACTGCACGGCAATGGTAGGTACTCTGCATGTCAAAGAGCCGAAGTGTTTATCCGATCGGACGTGCTGCACGTGCACGTATGAGTAGTATTGTATGGTAAGTATTTTACACCGACTCGCGGGATATTCCCTTTTGTGCTGGAGTTGAGAACTACGATCCGTGAGATTCTCCGATAGAAGACGTACACGCTCAGTACAGGACAAAAGGAGAAGCAGGAGTACGATGGGTGAAAGGACGAGGATGAGAGGGCACTGTTATCGCTATGTGTTTGCTGCGTCGACGATGCTAACGTTGGACACTTGCACACTAGGTATTTCGTGGATCAGATGCGAAGTATCAAAAGTATGGTTTGATTTAATTTTTAAATCCATGGATTTTACGTATACTAAAGAGGATAGGACATTATTGAGGAGTCCGAGNAAAAAAAAAAAAAATACTTTTTTCCACAATAAGTCAAAGAAAAAACTAAAAAATTTAATGATAAAATAAATTGTTAATAATCATATCAATTAACTTATTGTTATATGAATCGACTCTTGGATACATAATGATGAAAAAAAAGGAGGTGTCTTATTGACAACAACTACTCGAAATACGTTTGAATGGAATCGTATGAAATCCAGAAAATTTACATGTAACACACAAGTGCTTAGACCGCCAATAAAAACTATTCCCAAGTAGAAAAGTTGGACTTCAGACAGAATAAAATATAAAGCAACGAGTATGCAATTTCATTCTGTGATCTGAGCGTCGTATCAATAATGGCACGAAAAAGAAACGTATTGGTAACATCTCAAAGCGTAACAAGCCGGCCTTTGAGCTCGATTGGCTCATTATACGCGGCCCAGCACCAACTTACGTATACAATTACTAATAAAAAAAAAAAAAAATATATATATAAAAAGAATCCCACCACGTTATATGGTGTACACAGAAATGCAAAGATGGGGGTGCGACAAAGTGCCTGCGCGTAAAAGTGAACAACCGGGTTGCCTCGAGCTCGGAAAAAGTGAAAACCGAGATGAAAAGAAGAGAGGAAGAAGAATGGGGAGCGAAACTTTTCCTCGCAAGGGTGGGGGTGGGCCAATCAACGATAAGTTTCACTGAAAATATAGAGTATATATACGAGTACACGGCACGAGTTATGGGGCTAATGGTGACAAAGCCGTTTTTACGTGCCGGGAGACTGACGGTCTTCCGGAAAAACTGCATAATTCAAGGAGCTCCCCACGAAACAGACACAAAAGTTAACGAGCGAGAGATTGCGGGGAAGGAGAAAGAAGTTTCTCACCGCCGCGGCGAGTTCCGCGGAAAAAATTCCGCGTAACTTGGTAATAATGGTGGTGTATGCATTTGCGTGCAACGTGCTCACATGCGTGCGTGTACCTGCTCGTGCGGGGTATGCACCTGTACACGCACACGGGAATCCCTGGGATGATTATAACGCGTCTCTCTGCACCGTGCGAGGTATTAAGTAAAGCCTCCACCCCAAGCGCTGTACTCTTCTTTATTATATACGCGAGCGCGTGGGGGGGCATTTTTTAATTAAAAGTAGCGCCACGCGGTGCGTTAAGTTTGCGCTCGCCCACCCTCATTATGTCACGAGTTTACAATAGGACCGGCGGAAAAAAGTTTACCCTCCCCCCTTTCCTGCCCTCTTTTCTATCTCGTGAGTTTTGCGCGAGTGTGCGAGGTCGTCTTTGGTCCTCCCCGTAATTTTGTGGAATGCGTATCGTTAATGAGTCATTATTCTAATTTGCTGCTGTGGTGTGCGCACACGCGTATTTGGGGTGCGAGCGAGGGAAGAATTTTATCTTTTTCTTTTTTTTTTGTTTTTGTTTGTTTGCCATATCCATGGATGGTACTTTGTTGTAGTTATTAGAGCTTTTGTGGACGCCATTTCATGCTTTTGTCAAAGAACTATGGGTTTGATAAAGTTCTAAATGTTTCGCGAAAAGGTGTGCGAGGCCATTTTCATTATTTTTCTTTTGTACGGATTTAAAAGTGATGGGTCAAAAGAGAAAGAGCTGTCAAAAAAACTAATTTAGTGAAAAATGTTCGACCTGCTTTTTTTCAACTATGGGATGATCTGTATTTATTAGAAAATTCTAATATACAAGGTATGCAGTTTTAATAATAATAATAAAAGTTGAATGATTAACAGTAAGTATACAAAGAAATAGTGAGATTGTAGAGAATCCAAAGAAGTTTTAATTCCAAAAAAATTTTAATTTGGACTTTCAAGAATCAGAAAAAATGTTGAGGATGGAAAATCAAATAGAACTGTGTAATTTATATATTTTAACCATATGATTTTAAAAAACAAAATTCCTTTCAGTTTAAACAAAGACGAAGCTGAGAAAACATAAAAATAAACTGCATAATTATAGGATTGTTATTTTGAAGATTTTTTTCGCACCATATACGCTCAGGAACGATAGAAATTTCATGAGATGCGTGACCACTCAACTTTGAGTATATGCTAATGTGCGTGTCAAACATTAAGGTAAATGTCCCTATTATGACCATAAATTTCATCATACTTGCTTCTTTGATTTTTTTTTCTTAACTGTGAGCTTTAACAGTAGAAATTTCGGTATTAGCTGATGCGCTATAAAATTACCATTATTATTATAATTTTTAAATATAGTTCTTAATAGTTAAAATACTTTATACTGTTAATTATTAATTGTACTACTACATATCAATTCTAAACTATTCACGAATTCAATAATGCAATATTCTGATAGTCATTACATAAAAATATTTTTTAATACTTTTTTATTTATAAATACTTATTCTTGTATAAATAAAAGCTATGAACTGATCAATACATGCATTAAATATTTTTAGTATGACTTGATAGTCGATTTCAATATTCTGTTGTAGCTCAAATAAATTTCTTGAAAACCTCGTTTTTTTTGTAATAATAAAAAAAGCAAAAGAAAAAATCTACTTACAGAACTCTAGTTGGCGATTACGCGAACTTTCTTTTTTTTTTTATCATCGAAAAGCGGATAACTACCTTAGCAGCTCATGGGATAAAGTAGAAAACGCAGGATCCACGTAAAGGTAAGGAAGCGGATTCGCGTCGCTGGTGACGATTACAGCGAGACAAGTAAAAAAAAGTAGCGTAGGCGAGCGCGACCGAGCCAAGAAATCGACAATTGTTTTTTCAGTCCAACCACGTCCCTCCTTCCTCTAGCGCCCGGTCTAATTGGTATGCCGCTGCCTGATCGTCGTAAACTCTGAAAGCTTGTCTTGCCCATTCGAACGATCTGCTTAAGCGATCGTTGTCTTTTCCGTGCGTACAGATGCACTTAGCCGTTTCCATTATTTTGGATTTTTTTTTTTTTTTTTTTTTTTTTTCTAAGAGTCGTGTCTTGACATTTACAAATATAGAGAAAATGGTTGAATTCAAAAAAAGTTTCGTAATTCTCGAAAATCTGTCATAGAAAAGAAATTCTGACCTTCATTGAGCGTAGAATCGAAACATTTTCACTTGAAAAAGTAGGTATATAGGAACATGTTGAATGTGACAGTAACAAAAAAAAGTGTCTTAAGACTTAGTTTGAAATAATAATGATTTATTAACAAGTGCCTAACCGTGTGCAAAAGACTAGTTTTCGAGTAAAAGGCACATATCCGATAAGTATTTATTACTATGGTAAAATTTTATTTTATTTTATGTTTTGTAAGTTTTACAACTTTAAATGTATACTTATAATTCATGGATATTCAATAAAAAATTTTTGTGGCTCATAACTTATATTTAGCCGTGAAAAAAAAAGAAAAGTTACATTTTTCTGGGGTATACAAGTTTTGAATTTACCTACCTAATTTGAGCTTAATCAGGTAAAATTGCTCGAATCAGTCGAAAAACTTGATTCCATACATCCATCGATCCGCACTCCTAGACCAGTTTGGACCTCATTTGCATTTAGTTGAAAATGATCGTAATATCCAAAATGATATTTTCAAGAGAGCTTCGACAACAATACATCAGTCACCAAATAAAAGTAAGGGCGTTAAATCACCACCACTTCAATCACAAAGCCCGAAAACTTCCCGTGACTTTCCCAGCGCAAGCCCCAGAAAAACCTCCGCGAAACGACGAGACTAAAACCCATCTCCCTGAAAATTTAATCGCCCCAGCGATTATCCCATCCAAAACTTTTTCCTTGCAGCACTGGCGGACAACATATCTCGATTTCACCCTCCGTTCACCGTTTAATTCCTCCTTCGTCTCGTTGTCAACGACTTCCGCGAAAAGTGACGTTTGCTGAAAATCGTTTACGTAAACGCCTCTTCGCCCCCTCCCCATTTGAATGACAATAAAAGCACGCCACGATCTCCGTGCTATTCTTATGTAATTTTATGCTAAAAGTGTCGTCGACGAAGCTCCCTCCTCATGCGTATAAGGTTGACAACTGCACCTCTCGCGACAGGAAGAATACATGATTTTTCCTTCGGATGCTTATGTGTCTGGCACTGCCACGCCAGACGCGACTGCCATGTGATATAACAGAGGGGAGAAGGAGAAAAAGGATGTTTGGCTATTCAATGCTCTTCCTCCCTCCCTGTCTCTCTCTTTCATGGCCGATTTGCTCTCAATAGCTGGGCTACGTGTAGAGAACTTCTTTTCGCGAGTTTCGTCGAATGGGTAATGCCTTATCGTAAATACACGACTGTCTGGAGGGATTTTTTTTTCTTCTTCCTTTCTTCTCTCTTCTTTGGAGATCTTTGGGAGGACTGTGGACGTGGTGCCATGATACTCGTGTGTGTATTTCGGGGGAATCTTTGAGGCTCGATAATGGGAAGATGGCTTCGTCCGAGAAACACTTGTCAAGTGCTCGAGTGTCAAATAGGTTTTTGTTAACACTTTTCGAGTTTTAAAACAGAAAATTCTTCACTGAAGTAATCAAGGTGCCAGCACAAAAGTCTTAGATGATTATTTCTAACAGAAAATTTTTTAAAGCCGCATGAGATCAGAAAATATTTGCCTTTAACATAGACAGTTTCCATGCATGTCTACGTTTTTATCAACATTTTCCAATTCAATCCGTTAACCGGTATCTTTGGAGATACCAATCTGTTTGGAGGTGTATGAGATTCCTTGACGTATACTTCTTTTGCAAGAGCCTATTTCCAATGTTTATTTATTTAAATAATTCATTTTTTAAACAAGCCCAGAGATCTTTGTAAAATCAAGACACATAATGTAGGTAAGATGTCAAGATTTAACGATTTATTGTACCAGAAAAATTCTCTCGTAGAGTCGCAAGAAAGTGTTGTTCTGAGTGGAAGTAACTATAAATGATGGAAATTGACAAAAAATTGCAATAAAATACTCTAAAAAATTTTTATACATTCCGATATGAGGCTTTGTATTGGACTTGAAAACATCGATGAGCAGGATTACTTTTAAATCTACTGAAAGGAGATTAAACGTGCGGGAGAGTCTACTTATGTAGGGGTCAGTGAATTAAAGTAGAACGAACGAAAGCCTGATCATCCTGGAGTGCCATGGCTGGAGACGGCAACTACATTTCTGGTATTAAAATGAGAACCAAGTTCTGTGCTCAGTACAATGAAAAGATTTGTGATGAATTTTGTGAGAAAACTTTTTGTGTCGGTAATGAAATGTCGATCGTAATTAAATTATAGAAACACTGAAATTGCGACATCTGACATCATAATTATGGTCTAAATCCAACTTTAGGCATAAAATCCTTACAAGTCTATGCTGTACCCTTTTTAGACGCTGCCAATAAATAATTTGATATGGATACTATGTAATAAGGCCATAACATAGAGTAGTATAAGATCGAGCCTAAGGATCCTGGTCCCATCACTAGAGACCACAACTGAAGTTCATATAGATTACGTACATAATTGTAACAAGACTGAACCACTAGAAAACAATAAGACACAGTGTTCGTCCGCATTTTTGTATAGTTTCTTGTTGATGGACCAGCTAAATACTGAATTAAAATTATGTTGAGTTAGACCAAGTCGGAGTTACTATTTACAATAACATAAAGCTCGATGTCATCAGCATAAAAAAAAATTTTGGATAGCTAAATAAAATTCTTGCATAGTTTCTAAATATAATGAAGAACAATGAGCCCAGGTAAGAGCTTTTTGAAACACCTGAAGTAACAGGTTCGAAATATTTTAGCTCTCACCACCTCCAACGATCAAACAAATAAGAAGTCAGCAAATGGAATAATTTGCCGGGGATACAAAAAGCGTAGAGCTTGGCCATGATTAACAGAATCGAAAGCGTGAGAGAAGTCAATGTAAATTGTGTCCACTCAGGCTTCTTGCTCAAGAGCCGATGCGACAAAATGAGAAAATAAAATGAGATTGGTCGTCGCATGGAATGTCCCTTGACGAACCCATGTTGCTGGGTGACTATTTGCGATAGGAAATTGTCTGATACGTGTTCATGGCAACAAGTAGGTCGATAAGCTTTCCCTACGTGTACACCAAATTGATATTGGTCTGTAGCTACGGACATCCTATTACCTACATCCCTTTTTACGCGTAAATAAGGAAGAACATACATGTTCATCTATACTTCGAGGGGACAATCTAGTCTGACAATTTGAGGAACGATAACATGTAACGAAATAAGCAGTAGGAAAAGCTCAAACGCCTCGGGAAATTTTGTCTTACCACTCGAAGTCGGTCATTAGGTGGGTATTGTACAGTCAAGATCGAGGCCCTCGACGATGATGGTACAGCTTTTGCATTATGAAGAGAAAAAAGAGCCTCCCAAGTCGCAAAGGCGAATGCGAACCAGCGAGCATAATACATATGCAAAAGTGGAAGAGTCGGCAGGACGACGATGCCAGCGCTTGTGGGTCGCCTTGGCCTTGAGACCGACTACTCCATACCACGCTCTCGGCCCTTTGTTTGAACGCAGCCTGGGGGTATTACTTATGCACGAGCTGGATTGACTCGTATGATTTTTCTCTTTTTTCTGCCTGTTTTACGTGGGTATACGTGGTATTCGACGGCGATGCGGGCGATCGAAGTGATCTGGTTGGTAACTCGAGGGCTCATGCTTATTTCCACCGATGCTCTTGACGCGCGAAATTTATTTTGAATGACGAGCACGTGGATGTACTTGGGGTCGGATTGATTTCAATGAAAACCGAGTGTCCGAGTTTTATTGGAAAATAGCTCTTCGAGTGGTGTACGTGCACGTTGTCCGAATGACCAACTCGGGCTTGACGGTGGTGGTTTTACTTTTGCAATTGCATCAGAACTTTCTTTAAATAACGTTACATAATGAAGAAAATGGTATTTAATAGAAAAAATTAATCGAGGAAGGATAATTGTTGGAAGCCAAGACTTTTAGTAACATCGTTATGCGAAATAATTATTGCTGTAACTATGTTTGATCATCCAACTTGTATACCACATGGTACTCAAAGAGATATCAATTTTTGTTTGTTTGTTGGATTTCTAATAAATTTTGTTTCAATGAATCAGAAAATAAAAATATTCATTGCAAATAATCTTATATCATGTAAACTTTAATCGAATACAGTATAAGTATGTATTATTAAAGACAAAAAATAAATCGAATAGTATCTCCCTAAACGTTTGTCATATGGTTAACTCATTTTTTTTCAGTTAAGTTTTTTACAGTTTGATGAAATCAATTCTCGTAAAAATCTATCGTACAAATCACGTGACCGATTGTAACCAATCCTGTAACGAATAAAAAGGACTCTGGTCTCGCAACAATCATTCTTTTGAGATAAGAAGGATCAAATTTCTATAAAACAATTATACGAGCAAACAAACTGCGATTACAAAGCTTAACTCAACCACGGGCTTAACCATAGCTGTGCGTCAGGGCATTTATACTTGTACACCATCAAATATGGGTACACAGCTCAAACTTGGTCTATCAGGCCAGCTACATAGTTTCTGCAGGCATCAGCTCCCTCTTGAGGTACAACATCCACCACCAACTCTGTACGTATATAATCACGCAAAGATCAGAAGAAATAATCCAAGCTTAAGTCCCCGAAATCCTTTGTTAATTCCTGTGTCGCAATTGTATTATCCTCCTGTTGCGAACTTTATTAAAACTTACAAATCCTGCGTGTTTGGGGAGTTAGTTGGATGTATAGGGTTGAATTGCGCAAGTTGTGTATGATGTATTACAAAGTGAGTACATTTTTAGACAACGAAAAATAAACTTTAAGTGGTTTTGAAAAATCGAATTCTCATAATTCGTTGTCAATTCGATCAAATAAAGTAACAAACTCCTTGCAAAGTTAAAGGACAAAAATGAGAGGAATAAGCGTAAAACAAATCTAAAAAAGGTCACACACGCACACTGTTAAGAACAAACAAAAGTCGAAAGAAAAGTAAAGATTCCAGTTATAAGTTTGCTCAGCTCACGTCCACCCAGCGATCGTTCAAACGTTCACCGCACACAGGAGTACCACGACGAATACCTCGGCCTCTCTTTTGGTGCTAAGGAGTCTCGGTATAATGAAAAGAAGCTACGCAAACACGTGCACGCGGGTATTTAGGTGCCTGGGGAGATTTTTTTTCTCGTACTATCTCGTTTTACCCAGAAAAAAAGCTGTTTACGAGCAGAGACAGCAGGAGAGCGAAATTTCGAGGTCTCCACTCTTTTTTTAATGGTTTTTTGTTGACGTTACAACAATTTTTTCATCAAACGTAGAACCTACTCTTCCTTGTGTAATTTTACCTTTGGTTCAAGACTGGTGGTTTTGGGTTAAAAATTTATTGAAAAAAAAAAAAAAAAAAAAAAAAACTTCAGATTTTCATATTATAATGAGTTTAATTTTAATTAATTTTCTTAATAACGTCGGTCACACACGTATTTCTGCGTGAGTTGGTCAGAGTTACGAACTGAATTGTACTAAGGTTTGTATCCTCGAGCTCTACCAACTAATCTACGCCAGTCGACACTCACATGGTTCTTTAAATTATTCTCCCCTTCAGCAAATACACAGCGCCAGAAGCCAAGTATGTTTGAACCCCTGTAAATTATAACTTAGGCGTGTCAATAATGATCGCGATGGCTGTGGATACCAAAATTCAAGCCAGATGTTTTCTACTTTAAAATCCAATATGCTCTATAAATAGAGACGACGGGGAGTCATGGTGGCGGCGTATACCCTATCGATTTCTCCAATTTATTAGTCAAATTGTTTTTTCCCTCTGATTTTCGTATCCCAATGTTTTTCAGTATTTTTTTTTCATCCGGAGGAGCGAAGTAAATTGGATACTGAAAATTTCATTTTGTGCACGAAAAAACCATCGCGTTTGCAGTGAATTTCGTACGTACGTTTCATCGCGCAGCCATTGTGAAAAGCGTAGGAAGAAGAAGGAGCAAAGGGGAGGCAGAGAATGTTATTGTTCAAACGCCGGGGGATCCGTCTTTTCTCAGCCTCGTATTTTCCCTCCCTGTATAGCTTCCAGCAATTCAGTATAGCTCAGATTCAAAGGCGCACCCCGACGACGACACCACTTGTTGGAATCGTGCTGGTGTCATTGTGCGAGTAAAAGGAAACACACGCGCGAATCATCGTCTTTTTTCCTCCACACATATGTACAAGTATGCACTTTCCGTCCTCGTTGTATTATATGCGGCAAAAGTGAACAGGCTTGACCTTGAGGTTGAAGTCTGCGAGTTATTTGGCACACGAGTGGAGCCTCGGCGAGTGTAAGGAGTTGTATTGCTTCTCGAAAAGTTTAACAGTGGTTTTTTTTTTCGTCAGCAGCGGAAGATAAAGAGGAACAGATACGATTCAAGAACGTATACATAAATCTGTCCGATGATAGTACCTGCTTACTGCTATTCGAGTCTTTTGTAAACCAAACTTAGAAAGTCTGAGAGATTTTTTTTCTTTTAGTGCAAAAGGAACTTCTATTTGTTTACTTGAAGGGTTGAATTTCTGATAATTTTTTCAATTGGAGGTTCCATATAAGTCCACGCAGAAAAATATCGTACACAAATTGTGATAATCGTTACAATTTTAAAAGATTTATACATTCTTTTTTTTTTCTTCATTAAAATTTTCTAACACAAGCTACTTTTTTAGGATACAACCACTTCCAACAATTCTTGAATTTTCAAGAAAAACGTGTTGCTGTGATTTAAAACAATCAAGACTAACTTTTAAAAATAATTATGTCTTATTTGTGTCTTGTATTTGAAAGTTTATTTTATTAAAAAAAAAGAATGGCGAAGCCTACTTTATCTTTTTGCAACATAGTTTATTAAAAAATATTGTATATGGATGGTATTGTAAAAAAGTTCCTAGGATTGTTGAAACTTTACTTACCCATCGAAGGAAAAGGTATTCAATTTATTAGACGAACGTATTGGCAATGACTTACCTGAAAAACAAGAAAAATAAACAATTATTAGACTAATTCAAGTAAATTAAATGGATCAATAAATAGTTTGTTTATTTATTTATTTTTTTTTTTTTTGTTACCTAATTTTTTTTTTTTTCATGCTTACTCTAAGCACCACTATGTAGAGGAATGTTAATACGAATTGTTTAATTCTTTGTCTGATATCTTTTTTCAAATCCTATTTATCCTGAGCCAACTGCTGCCAAATGTATCCAGTTAAACAGACTCAACAATGTTATTGTCGTACAGAGATAAACCCTGCCCAGAGGCAAAAACTTTTACTTAATTCAGCTCGAAGGCTTGCTTATACTGATAATATTAATGCAGCATTAATATACTTTTTATAACACAATCGGTATTTCATTAATTGTTATATAGTGATTTTTTACCCACCATGTATACCACGAAAATAATTTTTTAGAGCCTTTGCTGCCATTTTTGTATAAACAGACATGACCTTAACTGTGACTATTAAGCCTTCATCTCATTTTCCATTACCCAATTAATTAACTCATCTTTCCCAACTGAAACCTTATCAGCCCACTTCCAACCTGACCCCACCCTATCGCACTATCACTGGGTCACCTTGTAGTGCTGATTCAGCAGTAAGTTTGGAGGATAAATTCTAGCTAGTAATAACTCTGAAAAAATCTCTGAATTCTGACTGAATCCTCGTCTCAATGTATCTTCACCAAACTTAGACGTACACCTTAGCCAAATTAGCTGCAACTGACCCCTGATTCATAACTTATTTGTCCTTTTTGTCCTTAAATCAATCTATAAATTTTGCCACAAAGATTCATCAAGGATTTTGTACATAATTCAACTAAAATTCAAATGTATTCTGTGTTGATCGATTGCTAATCCACTTGAGAACGTATTTTCCATTCAATAATTCTTATTAAAAGCTCAATGTACAGAATTATTTATTTAATTTTGGTTTTTCACGGTTCTCATTCGTATAGTAATACAAAAATAATATTTGTACACCTTAGTATGTGGCTTGATAAAATATTTTTACTTACTTGAAAGCTTAAAAAATGTCCCAGGTATCTAAAGCTGTTAGGAATTATTTTTAATAAGTGGTATAGTAATTTTCAAGAGTGTGAGCCGCAGACCCACGTGTAATCAATATGGGTTTCATTTGGATTTTATACGGAGTCCTCGATATGTTCGTATGGTAAAATGAGACTGATCCCAGAATGATTTAAATTGTATATGGAAACTACATGGATATTGACAATCAGGTGGAGACAAATGAAATAGAATATTCTCTGAAAATGGTTTCGACTCTACCTGACCAAAAAACGAAGCCACGTCCGCTGTGAGCAGCTGAACCTTAGTATCACACAATTTGAGCATTCCTTACGACCTAGCTAAGTGAGCTTCTATCGTTTCTTTTTTCAATTTTTTTTTATACATAAAAAATTCAAGCAGAGCCAAGCTCTAAAAATATAACTAGATGTTGAAGGGGCAGCCTCTACAGTCAACGAAGAGAGCGGCACATCGATCGGATTGAGTCGTGCACCGGAAAGAGCGTTATTTCCGCGATTATGTCACAGTCGGTTTATGTATAGTTATATGTAGTACGTGCTCGTCTCCCTCTCGTTGCGGAGATCTCCCGGATAATTTCCAATCGTGATGGGAGCTACAGAGAGAGGCAGAGAGAGACGGACACGATTTTCCCTGACTGGCTATGGGTATACGGAAGAACGTCCGGAATAGCACACGATCGGTTTTTGTGGAATATTAAATGACGTAGATTGTATGTACATAAATAATCGCCAGCAAGATGAACGAGGATAAAAGAGGATTAACATTTTGTCTCATCAGCGTACTGTCCTTGGATCAAATTGTGCTATCTATAGAGTTGAGTTTGGCGAAATAGTTGGTGTGTGTTTTGATGAGTGGAGATGAATAGTTGTTTTTTCTTTCTCTTGGAATAAGTTTTACCTTGACGTGGAGTCAGGTACAACGAAGAAATATTAAAAATAAAATCAAATACATGTTTTAAAGTGTAATGGATTGCGATACCTTATGACTAGCGAACATGAAATGAAAAATTTGTGTCCATGTGCAGTCTTTCGTAAGATTAAGCTGAAGCTAATGTCCAAAAATAAAAAAATATGTTGAGCAACTAATTCAAAGGCTGTACCGTAGAAGACGGTACAGAGTAAACATCAAAAATTTTTTTATTCGTTTTCAAGAAGAACCCAATCTATAATAACCACGATAAACGAAACATACACATTTAGTGGCTATACATTGTAATGAGTATACCAATAGGAATAAAATTTTATGCTCCCTCTCAAGCTACTTCTGCAATTCGACTGTTTTAGAAACATAGAGGAGAGAAAACCTATATTACAGTGTGCAACCGCACATATGTGCTCCGCTGTAGGCTCCTCGATTGACCATTACACGCTTGCCATTCATTGCTAGCGTATTTCGTCGGTGGAGGGGAAGTGAGAGGAAGAAACGTGAGCTGACTCGCGAGTGATTCGATGTTGGAGGCGTGGAGGATCAAATGGCCCCTAGGTCGACGCCTAATTGCCAATTGACGCTTGCCTTGCTCTTTCTCTCTCTCTCTCTCTTTCTCCCTCTCCAGCTCTAGTATGCGTTTGCTTACGCATTCGCTCGAGATACGGTGGTATTTGTTTGTCCAGTTTTAAAAAATTCATATTTACTTAGACTTCTGTTTTGGATTCGGGATGATTAGTGTTGTTTTTGAGAAATGCTGGCTTTTGATTGGAAAATGTATAAACGAGTATTATAACATATATTATGTGATACGAAAACATTTTATTTTATTTCAGATTTATGTTACCTAATACTTTGATTAGTATTGGAACATGTTGTAGGTGTGTACTTTTTGAAATAACTATTTCCATGCTCATGAAACACTGATCGTGATTATACGTTACAGTAGTGTACAAACGGCCTTATTGGGTGTTTAATCTAATGGATTAAGGTCCCACTTGTTATTACACTAAAGTCCTCTATGTTAGCTTGAGTGATGTAATAATGAATTTATTGAGAGCCGTAAGCTCTACACTGTAGGTTCAGAAAAAGTTGATCTGGACACCAAATGGAATTTTGAATCTTATTTATACGGCGTACACAATATAAAAACGTTATAAGGTTGCGTGGAACTTTAGTGAATTTTATATTTTTTTATTTACGGATCTCAGATTTTACAGAGCTTCAGGAGGTGGAGGTGGTACCTGGACTACTCTATTGACCTTAGGATATATGTATACAACAACTTCATCAAATACACTGCTAGTGATGGTGTGGTGGCAACTGTTGTAAAAGATAGTAGTAGTACCTACATTCACTAGTCAGCCAAGGTGGAAGACTTAAGAACCTTTAAGTTCTGAGGATTCAAGGTGAATTCTTAATGAAGTCATGTTACGTGTTTGTAGAAAATTCAAGTCACGAGGCAACTTTTCTTGGATGATACTCTTGAAACAGATAGACATAAAATTTTTGTTATTAGAATACGTCAAAATTAAAATAGCAGTTATTTTGTGAGTAATTCCACAGATAGCCAAGATAACCATGGATAATATGACCGATATCGAGTTCCGAATAATTTGAAGAGGTAAGTAAAAGGAGCAAACGTAGAAAATATAGAAAACCAATAAAACTCAATACTCATTATTGTAAATCAAAGTGTGTTGAACTTATACATAACATTAGTTTGCAATTAAAATTTCTACTATTTATAAAATTTATCATTTATATTACTTATAAACAGTAGTGATGTACAAAACACGTTTGTCACAGATGTCAAGCACTTGCAAGCGTTACAAGTCTGTAATAGAATAATTAATGTCCTGTAGCTTTTGTGACTTAATGATTACTGTTGAACATTATTTCATTTGATAGAATTAGTTGTTCAATAATTATCATTGGATCAATTTCATTGTTTCATAAATGTTTGTAAGTTTGTATGATGTATTTTGTGGAAGAAGGAATTCGAGTAAGACTATTAGAATTACAATCTAGAAGATTCAGTGTACACTCACATTGTAATGAGAGATGCATGTACTGATCGAGCTATTGCTTGGAGCACTGAAGAAAAATTTTGGAGTCCTAATATAAAACCTTAGTTCATCCGATAGTGATATTTCTAACATTTCTAGTACGAAATACTTACATATTAAGAGAATTGTGATTTTACCAAGCGTAGTGTATTGGTGTTAGTTTTTAGTTTTCAACAATGACTATTGGATAAATCAATCATTAGTTATTGAATTAAAAGTATTGGTTTAGGATTCTAAGATTGTTATGGAGCCGATCTCTTTAAGGGACTACACTATGGAAACTTACTCAGGTAATGACACTAGTTTTATCCTGATATTAGTAGCTTTTTATATTTATACTGAAAACGTAGTATAGACACCTATATAGAGTTTCAACTATCGATCTGAATGTAACTTGATCCACTAGAAATCTGGATTGAAACTCCAAAGTATTGGTAAACTAACTGTCAATCTTTTCCCGTATCGCTCGATATTGAAAAATTTTCATTATAAAAAATGCACAAAGACACAAGAATAAAGCTGATCAATACAAGCCCGAACCACCTTTTTACCTCAATGCTTTCGTCTCAGCCAACAAAACAAAACATTCTCGAAACTCCCGTAGGATTCAGAATCACTCATTAGCCCGCATACCACAGCCAGAACCAGCCGTCAGCCGCAATATTCTTGACCGCACTGCTGGCAAACACACGCACACGGGCAACAAACATACTCGTACCTACGCGCCAAAAGACATTCAAGGCGTAATACTAGATAGACACTCGTGTGGCAACGGAGACGCCAGCAACGACGAACAATGTACCATACGACTATAGGAAAAAGAGTTCACGTGCTGCAGCTTTAATATCTTAAGTAGAATGAAGCAGGGCCAGGAGTGCATCTGAAAAAGGCACACTTGTGCTCATGCACATATACTTAGCTATATGTTATCCAAGGAAAAACCCTTCACCATATGTGAAACTGCTTGCAAACTTGTGTTGACCTATCCTTCTGAGCGTCCAATTACTTAGACGACTGCAGCTGGCCTTACCCCTTCCTTTTTCTTTCCAGCCATTCAATCAGGAGTCATCAACTTGCTTACTACTAGTGTATCTAAGTGTACACATACCCATACCAAGACATTGCCATGGTGATCATACCATCCATTTGACGTGCAGTAAAAATGTACATACATATCTAGAAGATGATAATGTTTTCCATTAATTCTTCATGATTATATGTAAGGGCGAGTGTGTGCACAAGGAAAAAAAAAATCAAGATGATGTAACGCGAATGCGCGTATAGATAAAGCATACAAAACTAGAGGGCCGGCGAAAATAATCAGGGAAGGTTTTGCGTTACGCATCTACGCACCAGCTGGCTTCTACATAATCCCTTTCCATGTAGCATCAGAGCTCAACTGCTTTGATTTGGCTTCAATAATTCAGAGGGTAGCTGACCGTTGCCACCGCCAATGCGTCTGCGGTACTCTTACTCTCTATCTTGGTTTGGTCTTTGTATTACACATACAGCATCCCCAGAGAGTGGGTGGAATACCTGACCGCACGCCAGCAGGGCTGTAAGGTATACTTCCTAGCGTCTTAGTGTTTGCTGCCTTTAAGGAATCACCGCAGATGGAAAGCTCTCCCCGTCTCTGTCTCAATTTCTCTCTTTGGATAAAGGTCGCAGTATTCTGAGAACATGACGAAGTTTGTTGAATCCAAGCTGGAGATCGATGTACGAAAGAGAAGAGGCATGGTCTAATAATCTAATGGGACCTTCGATGTTGCGAAGTGGGTTAGGCAACCATTGCTCTAAGAAACGCGTATGATTCCGCATTTACCAGTATTAAGGGGAAAGTATATGTATACATATTTACTTTGTGTGTTGTATGAATAAGTTTGTAGACAGGTTTGATGATATGCGTACACCAAACGTTCCTACTCATTATTATTGTTGAAGGGATCTCATGAATTCATTCATGCTCCATTGTGAGGTTGTAATATCGAGGTCAAAGGTATGATATGATGCTCTTCATCGAATTTCAAATCCTCCTTCGTAAATATAACAGTGATTTATCGTCTTCCTATTTTGGTCAAATAGCACGAGGGGTTTTCCTGCACTTAATTTATGACATTAAATCATTCCGCATTTGGAGTTAAGCGTTCGTGAATCGAACTGGTTGTCAGAAATATCAAACAATGGATGATTGGTATTATTATTAGGTATCTGTATCTCCAAATATTTTATTCCGAGTATTATAGAAGCGTGCTTTGATTCTATCGTTGTATACTTTTATGAATCGAATGTACGTGATTAATCCTAATACAATTAATGACATAGCTTGAATTATCCTGTACGTGGATTTACAACATCGTTAAAAAAAAGCGGGAAACTTGCTAACAAACCAAATAAGATGAAGCAAAACGGAAGCTGTTACAAGGCAAACATCGGACTTGCTTCTACAGCGGTATGAGTACTGAAGTTTCCCTCCCAGTTAACATCCCAATAGCAAGCCAATTAAATCGCAGGAATAAGCTAGATGAATAACCTTCATGTTTAGTAGTTGTCTCTCTTTTTCCTTCTCGCTTTTCTTGTACAACATTTCCTTACCTCGTCTCGAAGCGAAACAAGACAAGAGCGCGTTAATCAGCATTTGGGATTCCTGTTCGCTCGGCCAAAAGCGAACCATCCATTCTTGGTAAGGAAAAGAGAGAGAGAGAGAAAGAGACGCGCTCAGTGTTGAGTTATTGGCTTCAGGCCAATGTCGTCACCGATTAATCCCCACCCTTCTCGAGACTGCGCCGTCTTCTATCCATTCTTTTTTGAGACTACATCTTGTCCGTGGGTCGGCGAGCTCAAGGTTGGATATGCAAAGGGCACGGCTCTTTCGTACAGTGAAAACAGTCTCAGGAGCACATTTTAATTCAAAGGAGAGCATTTTGTGAGCAGGGGGCAACCAAGTGAATATGGGTATGACTAATTGCGTACGTGCATAAGTACGTTTGGTGCTTGTATGCATGGCAAGCGCGCAAGACCGGATATGATTGACGATATTGCATATGTGCATAAATATACGTGCACATTGGAAGTAGAGGTTGTATTGTTAAGTACGACTGGGGCACGTGTTTTGAATAGTGTATATGGGGTCTATGCGTTACTAGCTTTTTCTTTTGATCTTTCTACTTTGCAAGCGTATACGCCTGAGACGAATAAGAATAGTCTGATGGTTCTTAGAACGATATCCATCGAAGGAAATTGATTAGAGGGAGTGGATATTACACCAAAATTTTTCTATATTTATTTACATGTTCTTTTTGTCACTCACTTGATATTCTTGTAATCACAGAATATTAAAGATTCCAGGATTTTCTGAATCAACTCAACTATCATAGTTCACCTGGTATGTCTCTTGGAACAAATAACTTTAAGAATAGGAAAAGAGCATCGTTCTAAGTCAATGCTTCTTTTCTAACAGAAGCTTCATTTTTCAAACTTTCGACAACTTGACTGTGCCCCTCTTGATTATGCTGACTGAATAATCGTTTAAGACTTCTTGTTTTTTACCCCACAGAAGAAAAAATAACTCAAAAAAGACTGTTTGAACCAAATGATTAGGTGTTGAAAGAAAAAAAATGTACAGTTTTTATAACAGCGCATAACAATAGAAACAAATAGTATTTATATATATAAACTGGGAGAAGCGAAAAGAATGCCGAACCAAAACTGTCTTTTGTAAGGAACCATCTGAAATGTAACTGTCATTATTATTAAGAGGTGGAATTTATTGTCTAGTCTTAACATGGAGGCTAATTCGATATCCAAGGCACGATCGTACTTCGTTATTAACAACTAATCGACACCAATAACATATAGGATACTCTCCGAACGTATTGGCAGACCAACAGGCAACCCAGGAAGATTGATGGAAATCCAAGAGTCAGAAAGCTTACGGCACATCACGAGAGTAAGCGTCCAGTAAATAGGTGTAGAGAAAGGGGAAGCTGTCAGATGTGGGGTCGATTGACGCGTGTCTCCAGTCCCTTCCCTTTCGACCGGCCGTTGCTCCCGAAAAGTACTAGAGTTACTCCATCCTTCTCTTCTCTCTCTCTCTCTTCCTGCCTGTGTGTCTAAGTTTTACTGGTTGGATCACAAGTATGGGTTTTCAACTTTGTCATTTTTTTTTCTGCAAAACGCAAAAGTACTGCTGGTTCGTTCAGGGTTCAGTTTAGGATTAACATTTTTATATTGTGAAAAAATTGTTACATATCTTTTGCCAGAATTCCACAAAATTGTTTGCTAAGCTTGTGTAATAAGCAGCTTATTTAGTTACAAAGCTTATCCTTTAAATATGACGTTGTATCGCTTGTTTACGCTCACTTTCAACATCTATATGAACTTGTAAGCAAATAAAAACAGAGACTATTGCCTATACAATTTCATATTGTTTATCTTTTACAACAACGTTAGTTTAAAAAAATAAAATTACACTCCCACAATTATCCTCTGCCAATTTCAATGCCAAATGTTCTGTACAACAAATGTGGTCCTCTCGCTAGGGATGAAGAGAAAGCTTCTTACTTGGTTGGATATTGCACATTGTTTACTTGTACACGTATTGCACATAGTTTTACTACCTAAAGTATTATTGTAACTTTCAAGATTTGCCAATAAACACCGATTTTTAGATTGATATTGATGATTAACAGTACTTTGATTGATCTAATTCAAAATACATGGTATCCTTACATGGTTGGGATAAATTAGCTATTAGATGGGAGGATACTGATTGTGACTTGATTGTCATTACTTGGCAACATATTTGACATGATCACACGTTAAACTAGGGTACGACAAGAGCGTGGGCAATCCGGCAATTTGACAACCAACGGCAGATGTAAAGCTAAAAATCGCAAGTAGGTATTGTCTAGATCTTCGATTCTATCGGGGTGAGAGATCCACGCGCGTTCCCCGAAATAGGTCGCTCTGCCATCCCAAGCGGAAAATAGATCCCAGCTCTCCTCGTGTATACATAAATCAAGCGTGTTAGAGGGAGGTGGGAGGGGGGGGAAGCAAACTCCTACTGTTATATTCCCCTATTGTTTCTCCAAGTACCATCGTGATCCGTCGAGTGGCCGTATACACGAATCCGAAACGAATAATAGAAACGAGGTCGATAATCAGCCAAAGTGGCGCGCACGTGCGCACGGCCAACCGATCGTAAACACACCCGCGTCAATCTAGCTGACATGAATGCTACTTTTTTTTTTTTTTTTTTTGTCTAAAGTGGAAAAAACGCACGTAGCTTTGTCGTGAGCAAACATTAGACGGAAAAAAAAGGCGCGTCTAACGGAAGAGTATTAGCTTAGGGAGGCAAGGTTAAAGTTTAATTTTCAATCGGAAGTCGTAGCAGCGATTAGAGCGTGCTCGGTTGGGCTAAGTCGTCGTCTATATGCGTACTATTAAAGTCCCCTACCCCCTTGCCCCCCCACGTGGAGGGATGGGTTTGAGCTCTTGAATAATCACGTCTAAGCGGATGATGCTTGGGAATGCATTGCCCACCCGGGAACGCTTTACTTCCTCTGTTTGCCATTTCAATAATTATGAACCTCCTTATGACTCTAGGGGGAGGGGGGGGAGGGAGAAAAAAAAATTAAAGCGCAAATAGTTCTGAGAATCATTAGTTCGTTCGCGCGCAATTGAACGGCCGTATGAATTATAAAGTTCAATCGAACGAGTTGACTGACTGCGAGTGCGGAAGTATACGTTAGAGTCTAAAATTAACTCGTTTGCGACAGCAGAAACTGTGAATTATTTATGAATGTAGCTTTGGTGGTACGCGTGGGCAGACCGATTTTGATCGCTAGAAGGGAGAGTCAAGTATGTGGTAGAAAAAAAATGTACAGCTCAGGGTTGGCAAAGGTATTACTGCAAGGTATTTGGCTATTCTGACTGTTGTTTGCCACATAAATCAGTTAGTCTTCCTGGTTTTGTTAAATTTTTTAACCAAATAGGTATTGTGGACGTTTTTGTAAGGATATTTTTTTAATTGCCTCGTTACTAATCAACCCGAATAATCGATGGCAACAAAGCCTTTTGAGGAAAATTTTAATATTTTACTGCGGTAAGCGTTTGGCAAGGGGGTCCATTAATTATATGAGCTAAAATTTATTTTAAGAAATACACATTTATTCATATATAATAAATAGGTTTGAGGGACAATCATGCCACATAGTAATCACACTTTACTAAATCTTTTGTTTTAGCTATTCACGGAAAGAATTGGATTTTCTATAATAAATTGTCAAATACAAAAGTTTTTGATCTTAAAAAACATATTTTATGTAAGAAAATTGTGGAAATTGTTCTTTGTAATGATGCTGTCTTGACACTCTAAGCTACGAAAATCATGTTTAATTTATCGAAATATCGTTTAAAATTAAAAACATTTAATTTTGTTTATACCGTAACCATACTTTTTAGTTTTGAAATTAATTGTAAGTTAAACACTATACGTCCATTCATAAAGAATATTTATTTGATACTTGGAAATTTTATTTATAAAACTACAGTAATATTAGCCACAACAGTCATACTTTCACGCTATTCACTCTACAACGACTTAAACACTGAGGAATATCGAAAACAATATTTTGATTCATAGACTATTAATTCTAGTTGAAGATCAAAAACAACAAATCTCACTTTAAAGGCGTTAAATAATAACCCAGAAAAGTAGTTAATATTCTTAAAATTCGAATTTCAAGTCTATTGGACCAAAAACGCAAATAAGCGCAAAAAAGCATTACGACACTTCGTCTCGTGCGTCATTGCCGAAAAAAAAAACGATCCAAAGGTGTTTCCGATTGCTTATTAAAATTCGTGGCTTCATCGTCAAAGGAAGCCAACTCTGACGTAATTATCCGGAAAAGGAGATCCCACCTGACTATGGGCATCGAGTTGCTTATTAGCACTCGAGGCGAGCTCGCGATCACAATGCATCATTCAAAGACTCAATACTCTTTTAACAGTAAAATTATTTATTGGACAACAAATTTCCAGCAGGTATAGAATTTTCATGTTGTTTCTGATTTTTTATCCTTGCAAAGAATATAAGTAAAGTCTTCCCATCGATTACGTTGGTAGATATAAATATCTCTAAAAGCACGAGATAAAATATTCCAGCATGCCAGGGCAAAAAAAAGTTTACGATTCTCTCCACCACATCCCCAATGTCTCAAAGTTTTTATCCTCCAATCAAGCACACGCTCTCTACGTACATATAGATATATTTGTGATGTCTCTATTTGCGTGATCCATGAAACAAGTCAATGATAAATGTCAGCTTTTAGTTCTCACAACCGATCCAAACTCCCTTTGTCACTCATTAATCACCCCGACATCTTGGCCATAAAACCAACTCTGAAAAAACCTCCCCCGCACCCTCGCGACACTCTTTTTCCAACAAATTTTTCAAATTTAACCCAGGGAGTGCGCACGCAGGTCTCAAATATTTATGTTCCATTATTATTCGCGGCTTTCTCGCTTCAAATATGTAGAGCTATTCTCGTCTCTGTTGTCTCCTGCGTATGCGGCGACTTATCGGATTTGGGGCTTTTCGAAATCGTAATGCCTGGCAGCCCCCGTACGCGGCATTTGAATAATCCTCCTTTCGCTCCACACGCGCTTATTCTTTTAATCCGCACTTGAGGCATTGTTTTCATTCCACCCTCCTTTTACGCTCTAATATTTTTATCCCCAACTAAATATTGTCACCAGCCGTTACGTACTATTGTTATCGAAGCAATTTTGAACAAGAACGAATAAAATGGTCCTCTCGAGGCCTTGGCGCCATCATGAATTTGGACTAGCTCCTAATAACAGCACAGCCAAAGAGGGTAACCATGGAGTTTTATATCTGCCATTGTTATCACTGCTTTACGTGGCAGAAAAAAGCAAAAAGAAAAACAAATAAAACCCATTTCTGATCGGGCTACGGACAGATAACATGTATCTTCACCTGTGATAACACTTTTTATGTACGATTTCATCTTGTACTTGCCATCACAACCACAGGTTTTTTCCGCATTGAGGTCAATTACATCCGTGGAGACCTTCAATGAGCTACTAATGTATGATATACCCTATACTTCACAGCTTCAGCTATAGAGGGTACTGACGCAGCGTTGGAGTAGGCCCTTAGGAACCATGTAGCGAAACTATCCATAGCTGCAGATTGTGGCGACGGTGTACATGTAGCGCGGCAAGCTAGCCAACTTAAATATTTGAGCTTAAACAACGAGAACTTACCCATACATAACGAGAAAGGGGAGGAGAGCACTGCCTGCGTTGCAGGAAAGGTAAAATCAAATTCAATTATTCATACTCAGCTGCTTGTTCCCACGTGGTGTGCGATAATTCGGACTGGTATTTAATTAAAAGCTCGGCTGTTTTTGGTGTACTTCGAGAGCGCAGTACTGATTACTGTTTGTCATTTTTTTGGTGGGGTGCCTGCCCTTTTTTTCCATTTGTATACTACACAAACACATTTGATTGTTTGGGCACTTATATCGTGAGTCAGCAATAAACTACTCTTGGTCATTTTGGGATGAGTTCGTGATGGGACTCAAGGGGTTGTTTGCAATAACTGTGAGGCAGGAAAAGTATATGCACGAGTAATTGGATTACCAATTGAACTCCATACATCGTCTCCTTATCAGAAATATTGGCATTAATATTAAAAAGTTCATTTTAAATATTGCGGTGTTTGCAAAAAGGTATACTCGATCAAAGGGTGAGGTTGACGTACCTACTAACAACAAAGTAATGATAGCTCACAATCACTTACTGGTTATCATCGCCCATCATCGCTTATCTTTCTGATCGCTGCGAACCATCTGTTCTTCCTGAAAATAAAGTGTCCCACCCTCTTGGTACCAGCACTCATCAAGTTTTTCCACTCATCCATCTGAATCACGAGCGAACAATAATATTCAAACTCCAAATTGGAGTACTTTTTTCGCACCACGTATAGATCCACGGTACTTTGTTTTGCGGTAAAACGTACACCGTAAGAGCCCATATAATAGTCGCCTCGTTGACGAATGGAAAAAAAAAAAAAAAAAAAAAAAAAAAAAAAAAAAAAAAAAAAAAAAAAAAAAAAAA